>JAVYIG010000144.1:600000-837500 GCA_035222895.1 Strongylocentrotus droebachiensis
TGCCCCTCGAAATCATAAACAAATGAATGAATTGTATGATACAGATATCCTGGAAACTAAAAATGCACAGTTCCCGACAGGATTAGATTTCCGTCAGCTGTCGGACTTGGCTATTGATTGAGGAAAGGGCATTGTATACTCTACTATTAATCACAAAGCAAACAACATTAATAACAATGTATCATGTAACTACAATCAATGATAAATTATTAAAGGCCGACACAATGGACAAATGCTGATTGTTCAATTGCTACGTCCATCGACTATAAAACAAGTTGTAAGAATTGAAAGAGCCTCATTTTGTCCAATCCGAAGATTAATTTGTCAGTTGCTCAAGGAACAAATGTATCAAGGATTAAACCTGACTGTCTGCTGAATGTGTCGACGAAATACTTCTAAAGACCGTGCCAAACTGAGGATCCATGACCAACTGAAATAATCTCCTATCCGCATTGGAAATATATGACAAACGACAATAATCATGCTGGCGTAGAATTAACGAATTAAACTTCAACGGTGTGTTTGGATTTGCGCCAAAAGGACATTAAAGTGCTCATTTCTACTTGAGACTATGGTAAGTTGATATGACTTCTTAAAGATGAATTGCTATATCTTTTTGTTGGCGGGGTGGGGTGGGGGGGGGGGGGGGGGTGGTAAGGGGCATTGTTTCATAGAACTTCTATTCCAGACATTCTTTACCACGTTTATATCATTTGAAAAAGTTGCCCCCTTTGTTATCGATCCGACCTGAATTTATTTTAATTGATATATTTACAAGTGAGATAGCCCTATTTGAGAATATATAAGGGGCGGTAAGGGGCATTGCATCGATGATCGAACAGCGGGGTTGGAGGCAAAAGGCAAGGTGTATACCAAAGAAGGTTGAGTTCTAGGCCCTGTCTATAAATAGTTGCGATTGATCGGAATCAATCGCAAGTCCTACAATCAATCGCAAATTTGCAGCCCCCTATCTTTTCTGTACATAGTTGCGATTTATCGCAACTGTTTCTAAGACGGGGCCTGGTAAAAAGATGGACATTGATTGTGTTTTGTTTTTGTTTTTTGTGTGGAGCTTTTTCAATCTTGTTTTTTCAGTTCAAAGGATTGTCATTATAAGAAAATGAAACAATTTGCTCTTCAGATGCCTTCATATTCGAAACAAGACAAGAAGTAACGGAAAGAGTGTGAACAAAATTTCATGCCACTTAACGATCTGATAGCCAACATAACAACGAATTACTCAGGCATGACTTTTTCGTGATAATAGCTTTTCCATGCACAAAGCCTCATTTAAAAACGTCCTCCCATTTTGACAAAATCAATGAGCACGTACTTGTGCATGTTTGACTTTATTTAGACATCCTTTCAACAACTCACGAGCGTTGTTAAATTAGTGCATTATATGGAAATGATATAAACCTCGCAGAAAATGATTACAGATATTAGATAAATAGGATACTTTGAAACGTTATGGAACATTGGGTAATACTTCAAAGCTTCACATCTAGACCAAAAATATAATTGTTCGTTTTGAGTGGGGCCGCGGTCAACGAAAAACTTGTTAAAACTGTTATTTATAATCATAAAGCCTGTACAATCCCATGGAGTTCTTTCTGTTTCGCGAAGTGAATATATTACTCTTTCTTTCTTGTTTTGTTATACAAGGAACATTTTGAAGTGACCCTGTGGATTTGTTTGATATGGTGCTTACGAAACACAGAAGCACAGAGTGAGTAACGTTTGTTTATTTTCTTTTCTTCAAATTATAATAATTTTCTAATATCAACACGAGGGCGTGATATATATGGATATACATTTTTCTTACAGTCTAAGTTTTCTTTTCGATATTTCCTATCACTCAACAGTATGCGTTGCTGTGCCGTCGCTAGCATTAAGATAAACAACATCCCCAGACTCCCGGTTTGAAGGTCCTTTAAAAAAGAATAAGAAGAAGAAGAAGGAGAATAATAATAATCACAATAATAATAATAATAATAATAAAAAGAAGAAGAAGAAGAAGAAAGAAAGAAAGAAGAAGAAAGAAGAACAAGAAGAAAGAAGAAGAAGAAAGAAGGAGAAGGAGAATAATAATAATCATAATGATAATAATAAGAAAAAAAAAGAAAAATGAAGATGAAGAAGAAAGAAGAAGAAGAAGAAAGAAGAAAAAGAAGAATAAGATACCCCCCCCCCCCCAACACAAACATTGGCACGTGGGACTGCTTAAGTTACATTTAGCCCTTCCACTTGCCCTCATCCCCCGTCATCATCTCCCTACCCTTTAATAGAAATAATTCGTGGTTGCGTTATGTTTGACAGATTTTCCTTTATCAATTTTGACAATTGATAGTAGATTTATAAATGCATGTAGCTTTCATCCGGAAGTACTGCAGAATTTCAATTCCAGACATTCTTTAAATCATTGTTTATCTTGTGAGAAAAAAAGATCAGACCTAAATTGATTTGAATAGATGCATAACAAATAAGATAGCCCTATTCAAGAATAACGATGGATCCTTTTCTCTTTCCTAAATAAAATAAAACAATGAAGACCTCTACCCCGTTTCAAAGATGACGTGGCACTTATCAGCTGTGTGTAGCCAATTCGCGAGCGAGGTGGTTAAGGAAAACAATGTTTGCAACTCCGAGGTCATTGATGAGGTGCACGACCACGCCGAGAATGTCAACATACCAGGCTACGATGGAGATCTCGTGGAGGACTACCTCGACCTGGCAAACAAGGGACTTCTCTGCTACGCGGACGGATTGACGGTGCGTCGGGTGACGCATGCCTGCGACTGCATGCGTCAGGTGTGCGCCAGTTTTAGGCCGAGGAATGTGGACCGGTGTTCGAGTAAGTCACTGAAAATCGAATTAAGTTTTTAAGATGCAACCAGTTTTAGAAGAAAATCTAATACGAATCGGAATAGACACATATGCATAATGGTAACAGTAAATTTCAATGAAGTGTTATAATACATAATTACAAGTGATCCCAATGATCACCGTAATGGCATTAAAAAAAAAACAGTGGGGGGGGGGGGGGGGGTAGCCGTCTGCACTTTAAGTTGTAAACTATGTTATATATATATCGTGACAGAGATCAAGAGGGAGGCCACTGGCTGGCAATTAGGGCATACAAGAAAACGAGAGTGAGAAAAAATGCAGAGAGATAAAGCGAGAGAGAGAGAGATAGAGAGAAGGGGGGGCAGATACAGAGATAGAAAGAGAGAGAGAGAGAGAGAGAGAGAGAGAGAGAGAGAGAGAAAGAGAGAGAGAGAGAGGCACGGGGTTAACTGCAGAAAACTGTAGGGACTAAAATAATAATAGGGATGGGGGGGGGGGGGGGTAAATTGGAGAATGCCTGTGTACATTTTCTCTACGATGTTATGCATGGTTCTGCATGTATTCAGAATCCATGGGTATATACACTCATTCGTATTTCCTCTTTAACATAATTATCATCGATTGACCCCCCTTAATTTACAGAAATCGTCCTCTCCCCATTCGCCCCAAACGCCGGAAACGCATCGTCAGGACGATCTAGTCACCATGGTTACGGGCCAGCGTTTAACTGCTACGGTTATCGTTGCCTAGTCATCTCTCCCGGCCTCATGCGCTCCCGCGCGACACCGCTCCCTCAGGGGACAACTCGATGGATGCTGGCGATGGCGATGGTGATCGCAGCTGCTACTATGGCATCGTTGTTGAGTTGAGCGGTCAACTAGTGGATGTCGTAGAGAAGAGATCCTTTTTATAAATGATGCCCGGGTCATCAGGTCGTTATCCTGCAAATCGACGTTCGGTCACAATCTTGTGGCGAGGCTGCAGTCAAAACACGTCGGATATAAAAACCTAATAATATTTAGCAGTGGATACACATGCATGGCTACGGCGATCGGAGAGCTTTGACAAGAAACTATGATTTTGGACTTGTGCTGACAGAAGGACTTCTATGAAAAACGCAGATAGTTTCCAAGAGACCTAGTGATGGTTTCGGTCAATAAGAAGACGTTTATGGCAGTTTTATGCGGCCATTGTATCCCAACAGAACTTTAACATTATTTTAACTTATATTTATTCAAATGAATATTCTAAGACTAGCAATACTATCATGCTGTAACGAACACGTAAAATCAATGTTACAAAGTAACATCATAAATTACATCTTTTCTTCTTAATGTAATTATTTTGTTTTTCATTGTACATGTAAATTCACCGAAAGATATTTATTGAATCAGTGCCAGACGCATATCGTTTAAGGGTCTGTGCCTGTGATCCACACCACCGGAAGTATGGGCAATTTAGCATAATTATCTCCACAACTACTCAATCAACACTCAGAGTTTTACCTCTACTTTGTTACTCTTGCATTTATATATTACTGTGCAAATGTCATATTGATTTAATGGAATAAATGTTTTAACAGGAATTGTAACAATAAAGTCTTTGGACTCAATCGTTTTGATTATGCTACAAATACCAATTGAGGGAACCAAATTGAATGTTTCTGATATTTAAGAGCGAGATATAATTATGCGGATTGTCGTACGTTGTTGATAGTGAAATGAATCACAAATGGGAAAATTAAAAGGCAAGAGAGTGACGCAATTTACGTCAACTATACCCCCTTGCTAATATTCCGTATATGTACCTTCTAAAGCAACTATTCAATTTAACAATTTACCCTCTCCCAATGACTACCCCTAATAACCCCCCCCCCCCCCCCCGGCCGGCATATTTGTCTAGGGGCAATGAGGGTCATTTTTAAAGCGGTAGTTATGGGGGAGGGCAATTGTTCTGGTGATAACTGTCCACAGGGTAGTTTCGACTCCCCCTCCCACTCTCTCTCCCATTCTCTCTCTCTCTCTCTCTATCCCCCTCTCTCTTTCTCTATCCCACTCTCTCTCTCTCTTTCTCCCCCTCTCTCTTTCTCTATCCCACTCTCTCTCTCTCTTTCTCCTCCTCTCTCTCTTTCTCTATCCCACTCTCTCTCTCTTTCTCCCCCTCTCTCTCTCTCTCTATCCCCCTCTCTCTTTCTCTATCCCACTCTCTCTCTTCCCCCCTCTCTCTCTCTCTCTTCCTCTACCTCCCCCTCTCTCTTTCCATCTTCCCCTCTACTTATCTCTCTCCCTTTCTCTGTGATACATTGAATTGCACAGATACCAAAATTCAATTAACATTTGAAAATTCGAAAGTGAAAAGCAGACGCGCTACACATTTACATCTTTGTATCTGTGCTATTGATATGCTCCATTTCAAGAAGTCTCATTTATTAATTTTTGTAGCATCGTTTACTAACCTCAAAGCTATACAGCACCAGTAGAAAAAGCAAACAACACACCAAAGCAGAAATGTAATAAGGCAACAAATATTGTTTTTCATTTAAAAGCTGAAAAAACTTGTGAATATGGTAAACATACAGTTAAACACAAACATGAACAAGTATAAATAGTAGTGTGAATATATAAGCTATATTAAATAAAACGTCTTTCTTTACTATTGCACTGTCTATTTCTAAAAATTAATAATTTTCATTTGCATCTATTGAATACAGTATTTCGATTTCACAGGTAAATTTTGAAATAAATTAATATTTAAATAATCAATTCATACACTTTCTATGTTAACACGATAAGAAAAAGCACTGCAAGTGATTTTTTTTTACATGTATCTATTAGTTATAATCAAAACCAAAATAGATTATTTTTCATTTCAAGTTTTGTAACTCATAACTAAAGAAAATCTACTTGATAACGAAAAATCAAAATTATTATGTTAATCTACCTGATTAAAATGGTTGCTTATAGTGAATTTCCAGTTCATTTCATATGTCTAAATTATAGTGATCTTCAGATGGGTGCAATTTACTTTTCCAAAATACTTATGAAATAACTGTAAGAGACAATATTATAACGAAATATATCATCAGTACTACTGAAAAATAACAACAGTAAACCGAGATTAAAACTTGCATATAAATTTGTGCACACAAAAACAATTCAGCACATGTATTGAACCTAGCACACATACTTGAGAAACACAGTATGAAAATGGCAAGATTTTATACAGTCTTTGGCTACAAATAGTATCGTTGGAATATTTCGGAACTTGCACAGTTGTTTAGTACAAGAGGAATACAAGTAAATATCAATGTTCCACGATATCATTCCTTTATTGTTGTACATACATTGTACACAGGTAAATTTTGAATCTATCAGAAATATATTCTTGTAGAAGTTGTTTTTGGAGGAAAACAAAACATGGTTCCTTCTAACACTGAACACACATTCACAGTTATAGTAATTGTGTACTTGGACAACAAAAGTAGCTCCAAAATTGAGATTAGTTTTTTTCTTTCTTCATAAGCAGAACTTAGGAAGACAGTAAGAATAACTAAGCATCACAATTACTTTGATTCAAACATATAAAAAGTCTGTCTTACATCACACCACAACTATTGTACATGTATGCAATCATAAACAAATGTTCTTTTCTTCTCACTGATTTGACAAATTCATACAGGATATCATGCTGTAACAATAGACTCAGCATTTTGATAATCAATTAACCATCTTTAACAGTGACTTGTGAGAATGAAAGAATAAAGGTTGTTTTGAAACGTATATCTGTTTGAATCAGCCCCCCCAAAAGAAAGATGTTGTATTGCCCTTTAGGTGCCCGAACATGGGTCGGTCTGTTGAAATCTTTTCTTTTTTTTAAACTTGTTTTTTTTTTTTTTTTCTCCCTTTTTAGGCTGATATTTCTCAGCTTTAAATGCTTTAATATTTTTTTCTTTAAAAAACAGTAAAAAGAAAGAAACTTTTTTTAAAAAGCTGACCGTAGATTTCAAGATTTTTGGGTCGGTCGCAAAGGGCAATACAATATTTTTTTTAATTTAAGACTTTACTGTAATTCAGTGCATTCACAATTACAACCTTATGAGCTATCTGAGTTATGACAAAGTTGACCAAGGGGTCACCCTCAGTGCTAATAACGAGGCCAAACGTAGATTTCACTTAATGTTGTTACTCTCCAAAATCAAATCTTGGTCAATTTTTTATCCCAAAATGTGAATTTTGTTCAGTGCCATAGCACTCTATTATGGACCTGTACACCAAATTCCTTTAGTCAAACACCCCCTTCTACTCCTAACCCCAAATGACCTACATAGGCCTGGGGTCACAACCTCTAGGCTACAATGAAAGTTCTTCTGATCTAAGATACTACAACTATGTTGAACCATGGCTCCGTGGGGCCGTTGCCTTTTTTTTCTCGCGCATTCCCTCTTGCCACTGTCATTCCACCTTCCCAATTCCCGATGTTGTTTATCAATCCTGCAGGACATTTACCAACTCAAAATTTTCCTTCAACTTTGCCTTTGATAGTTGCTAGTACAACATTCTTCTCTCTTATTTTACAATGCCATACTTCGCGATCTTCCTTTTCATGACTTGTGCCACCATTCTTGGTCCAAGACCTGGTCTAAGGCTCAGCTATCTTGAGGATGTTCTCAAAAAGGATTCCATTCTTAGGGCCTGGTTTAAACAGCTCCTATATTAGTACTACTTCACAGGGCTAGCACAGTACCCTTAATCTTGTGAGGTTCTCTTTGCTTTAGACTCTGCTCTATTCAGCTTGGCGATGTTCGCAATGAAGATGTCAATTTTGGGGAACCAGGACTAAACAACCCCGTGCATACGAACCACTGGTCTAGAACAATACCTCTACTCTCATTAGGTCTTCTTTGTTTTAGTGTCATCTCTCTTGAAGATGTCCTCAAAAATTATTTAATTCTTAGGGCCTGGGTTAAACAGCTCCTACGTTAGTACAACCTCGCAGTACAGGCAGGCTAGTACAGTATACCTCCTAATCTTGTGAGGTTCTCTTTGCTTTAGACTCTGCTCTATTCAGCTTGGCGATGTTCTCAATGAGGATGTCATTCTTGGGGACCTGGATTAAACAACCCCAAGCATACAAACCACTGGTCTAGAACAATACCTCTACTGCCATTAGGTTCTCTTTGCTTTAGACCCAGCTCTCTTGAAAATGTCCTCAAAAATGATTGAATTCTTAGGGCCTGGGTTACACAGCTCCTACATTAGTACTACTTCACAGGGCTAGTACAGTATACCTCCTAATCTTGTGAGGTTCTCTTTGCTTTAGACTCTGCTCTATTTAGCTTGGCGATGTTCTCAATGAGGATGTCATTCTTGGGGTTCAAGGCTAAAGCCCTCATGTAGTATATCCTGGCTTGCTTGTATTCTGCCTGTATTAACGGAATAATGAAAGAATACAAAAATCCTTATATACATATGCTACTAAATTATCATGGATAAATTTCAAGAGTATATATGGAAACAAACTTTTAAAAAATCAGTAAACCTTCCAATGCAATTACGACCCAAATTTTGTTAATCAAAAGGTCCTTACCCTTGAAAATCAAGTTGCTTCTGTAAATTGAGAAAATGTCACAAAAGTGTGAATTTGAACAAGGGGTACTGGGCACTACAACAACAAGCAGACCACCCAAGTCCACACCCTGGTGACTCAAGCCCACACGGTCATGTATAGTACCCCCACGTCCGCACCCCGGTGACTTAAGCTCACGCACGCCAGCTATTCCCCACTCCTGACGATGGATAATCAACCTGTTCGAAACGTCGAGCCACTCCCGCCACCCATACTCTCCAACCGGCGCTATAGTTCTCCTTAGAACTATAAGCTAAAAAAGATAACCAACAGTCTTTTTCAAGACGAGACCAACAGTCCTTTTCAATCCTCCCTCTCTCTCACATCGTGCAACCGCAAGCCTACTGTATATCTACATCACCATGCAAGCCGATACAAGCAGCATCTAACAATAATAATAATAAAACGGTGCTTATCAGCACTTTCCACCAAAGTTTCTAAGCGACTATGACAAAAAACCCTTTCATAAAACATTATTCATGATACATGTTTGTAAACTTATGGGTATACCATATATCAAGTATAGGTGAGAAAAAAAAGTGTTAATTTGAACAAGGGGCACTGGGCACTACAACAGTGATAAATAATAATCATAATAAAACGGTGCTTATAAAACGCCTTCTACCAAAGTTTCTAAGCGTCAATAAAACATTACTCATGATACATGTTTGTAAACTGATGGGTATACCATATATTTAGTATGGGTGAGAAAAAAGGTGAGAATTTAGGGCACATTGTCGATTTCTTTCTTTGCATTTTCTGGAAATTTATCCCCCCCCCCCAAATAAAAATAATCAGGCTTATAATTACCTTGAGGTGATGTATGGCTCCTAAGTTGAGCAAACATGATCCCATCTCCGGATTCAGAATCAGCACCTCTTCATATGTCTGAAATCAAGAGAAAGGAGAACAATCTTCATCAAAATGTTATTGGGAGAGGGAGGGGAGGGGAGGGGGCAATCAATACACAGAATGTGAAGATACGATGGACAGTAAGATTACTACTGCCATATAAACAGCGACAAGAGCATTCTAAAAAATGGATTGGGTATCTTTGTCTCAGATTCTGAAAAAAAAAATCCTGGATTTAGCTCATGCTGCAATGAAAATTATAAACCTTTAGGTCAGTCAGGAACCCCATGACTTTTACTAGCCGATCGCCTGTCTGATTATTAAGATATTTATGATTGGAAATCGAAATTTCAAAAAAAAGTTTTTATTACACTACAGTCTATTGGGGAAAATGAGTATGGTAAAATCGGTCACTCAAAGATTTTTACTTTATTGAGACACTTCATGATCATTTCGAAGCGCAATTCTTTTTAGGGGTTCAATATTACACCATACCATAGACACTGATAACACGTAGGGCCAAGCATCTCAGATTTAACATTGTTAAATGATGCCTTTCAAAAAGAATTTTTATTAACATAGTGCCTTGCAAATTCAAATTGATATCAACAAGGCTTGAAAGCCCAATCTACAAAAATTTCTAATATGATGTACCTGCATATGACCAACCCCCACCCCAAAAAAATATTGAATCGTCAGCTAATAAACAAACATTATCTTTGCATACCTTCTGTGCTTCCTCTCTTCTGTTGAGTCCTTTCAAATGGTTGGCTTTCTCAAAAAGGAGCTCTGCTTTTGATTCCACATCAATGATCTGGTTCAGTTCCAGGGCTATCTCAACTTGTCGTAAGGCCTGCAAGCGTAGGCAATTTGTGAATTTAAAGATTAAGAAAGCATCACTGATTTGAAATATTTAAATAAATAATAGATATATACATTAAAAGTAAGACAAACAATAACAGGAAAAAAAAAAAACAAAAACAACCAACAACAAAAATAACTAAAGCTGTGTAACTTCATGTATGTATATAGCTTGGATCACATTTAGATGGAGATTTGCTGGCCAACACATACATTGCAACTCTTTATCAAACGGGGCCCAGCATTCAAAACATGATCTATTTGCTTACATCCTGATAGTGATGCTGTAGACTATAGACACTGGAGAGCAGTCTGTGTAGTTCTATGACGGTTGGTTTGGTTTGAACAGCTTCACTGAGATAGAGCTCTGCTTCCTTGTAAAGACCAAGCCTTGTCATCACCTGAGCCTAGATAGAAAATAGAAAAGAAAGACAAAAAGTGGTTTAGTGGAAACATCACTGGTCGGTGTATAACATCAGAGCTGCCAACCTCCAGAACAGAAAATCAGTAATCACAAGGCTCAAAATCAGTAATTTGGGGAATAAATCAGTAATTTCCTAAGCAGCACTATGAATCTAAAAAAAAAAACGGCATGCCAACACTGCGCGGACGCATGTGCAGTTGCGCCCATGATTGTTTGAAATTTTGGTGATTTAACTCACGTAGAGTGTCAAATCTGACAGACATAAGCGCTATACAAGAACCCACTATTATTATTATATTAGAACTCCTGGGGCCTGTTTTAGAAAGCCTTTTTTCAATGACAAATGAAAAAAAATCAGTGACAAATCTGCTGATAACCAATCAGAAGCAAGGATTTCAGTAGCTTATAACAACAAAAGTCATATGTCACTGATGACAAGTTTTGTGAAACGCCCCCCTGAAGGCACTGCAAGGGTAACGTAAAGATGCAGTACGGTACTCACGTATTGAAGCTGGATGTCCAGATTGAGAGGGTCAAGGGTCAAGGCTTCCTTGTAAGTCTCCAGGGCTTGGGTTGGACGATCGGTGTTGTAATAGATGGCTGCCAGACTCTGCAAGGTCTTGGCATTGTTGCTGTAAGACAGGGCCCTGAAATGATACGAGAGAGATATTAATTCGCACAACAGAATCTGGCTAGAAAATGTGGGAAAGATAAAGAGACTTTGCAAGGTTTTAGCATTGTTGCTGCATGACAGGGCCCTTAAATGATGCTAGAGAGAGATTAATTTGATTGCACAACTTTGAAAAAAGTAAGATAGGGGCAACAGAATCAAGAAAATTTGGGAGAGATGAAGAGAAAGAAATTGAAGGGGGGCAGAGAGATAGAGAGAAAGAGAGAGAGAGAGAGATATATATATAAAGGGAGAGAGAGGGAGGTCAAGGGAGAGAGAGTGAGGGGAAAAACCCTGGCAAGAGAAAAATAAGATAGGGCAAAGAGCATTACAACAAAAAAGACCTATAAAGTGAGAAACTATACTGGAAAGGTACATCTCTTTGAGGCAGAAGGAGGTTTTATTCTACAGCTAGAATCAGAAAAATGTACAGCTGTAGATACAGTCAAACCTGCTTTAGTGACCACCTGTATAGAAAGACCACCTGTCTACAAAGACCACATTCTTTTTGGTTTCCGTTGAAAACGATTTCTCATTAAAACATGCACTAAAGGAACCTGAATATAAAGACCACCTGCCTATGAAGACCACTTTTCTTGTCTCCTTTGGGTGGTCTACATAGACAGGTTTCACTGTAGTATGCTCATAATCGATATGACTTTAAAGGCCATCTGTACTAGTTGGGCCAGGAGGGATTAGACCACCCAGCATTGGTCACTGACAAGTGGCTATCTCATCAACTCAGCTCTTAATTAACATAAGAAAAAGAGGATCACGGGGGACCAACAGGCACCGATTAGGCATTGTTTTCTATATAGAAGTAGCTACAAAAAGTACAGTGGGCCTCTAAAGCAGAAGGAAGTTTCATATAGTTTGCTCGTAATCGAGAGGACCTCAACAAAATTTGATCAACAGTAGAGATGTCCTTACCTGATGTACATGTCCTCTGCCTCGCTGGTCCGATTGAGATGTCTGAGGACGCGGGCCTTGTTTGTCATGGCAACCACATGGGTAGGCTCAAGCTCCAAACATTTCCCACAGTGATATAGGGCCTCTTGATAATCATCTGGTATAAAAGATCAAAATCAGGAGTATGTAGCGTCGTTTTTAGTATATTCAAGAAACTTTTTATGTAAATTTTATTATCTTTGAGAATAACCTTGATAGGCCATTGCCTGGCCTCTGTTTTTTCCCACCACATTATGATTTAAGTTGAAGATGTTTTATTTTAATGTTTATTATTGTATATATATGCATATATAAATTGTAGTTTTTTTTTTTTTTAATCAGATGAGGAAATAAACTTGAACTTGAACTTGAACTTGAATGAGGCCTGTCTAAAAAGAAACAAATCTTGAGTAGGGTTAATGTAGTATTGGCTTTCTTGTGAAATAAGCCACTGGTCATCACGGGTGTACACAGACACACACACACACTTAAAGGGAACCAAAACCTTCATACTAAGTTACTTTTATTGTAAAGTTTAAAAGATTTAAATGAAATCAATGAAAATTTGAACAAAATCGGGCAAGGAATAAGGAAGTTAGAGCTTTTTGAAATGACTAGTCACTAGAGGGCGGTATTTAATTTGATGACATCATCTGTGGACAACTCTCCATGCCTATTGTACATAAAATTTCACAATTTGTTTGTTTTCTTTGTATTTATTTGTGTTCTTGATCCGACTTCATAACATGTGAAGTAGAATATCATTTTGCATTCTATATCTTGCTGTCAGGGAAGTAGATTATCTCAATCACAAGAAAGAAGGAACTAGATGGAATTTCGACTACGCGCAGTCAAAAATGATGCCTCCGTCATAGAGCAATTTTACAAACCAAAAGAGAAGAAATTTTTCAAATTCAAGTTCATTTGTAATCCATTAACAGGTTCTCAGAATATCGTGATTACAAGCAATTTCTCATATACATATATGACCAGGGGTCTTGTTAATTATTTTTGAAGGAGGTAATTTGAATTTTATAGGAGGTACCATCACTGCGAGGGAGCGAAGCGACCGAGGGGGGGAGGGTATGGGAGGGGGGTGTCCCCCCTCCCACGGTAGGGACCTTTTGGGATTTTCCACTTGAAATCATGCAATCTGGTGCATACCTAAGAAGAAAATTTGTAGTTATCTTTCCTACCTTGTATTACACATATATTGTAATAAACACACATATTGTTCATGTTTAATATTACATGAACAATCATAACTCATAAGAAAAGTTATTAAGTTGATAATTATTTATCACTTTGTACCATTACTTTGTAATTTTTAATTAAACTGAGATGATGCACCATACTCAATCTTTCTACATCATGATTTGTTGAATACATGTACAGTATTTAAATAATGGGCAGCAGAGGCTAGATTTTGATTTTTTTTTTTTTTTTTTACTTGTGACTTTTATTTGGCTCTCCATATGAATTCTCATTTTATTTATTTTTTTTGACATGAAATTATTGAATACATTTAAGAATTTACTTCAGTTCCTGTTCATTTTATAATGTTATATCACTGTTTTTCCTGACAAAGTGAAGACACTGTATATTTGTTTATTCAACTTTTTTAAGGAAATAAATGAAAATAGAATATTCGCGGAGCGCGAGCCTGCATATATCATGCGAGCTAGCTGCGGGGGTCCGCCGGGGAAGGCCGTGGCCGGCCTAAACTCCGCCGAGTTCAAAACTCTGTTGCCGATTTGCGCATCTCAGAATCTAAAGTACGTTGTCTCTAGACATTGCACGCACGTGTATAGGCCCCGGTTTCCGTGATCTTCAAATATCAAATCGGCAACGGATAGTTTCGTTACAGCAAGCTAGCTTCAGTTTTGTTATGATTTGTGCAGTGCATCGTCTTCTCGCGTGCTCGGGATCGCAATGGGGTAGGGACGGGCGGGCTTGGCCGCCGCGCTGTGGGGGGAGAACTGCGATGTAACGTTAGATAGATAGGTCTAGGTAAGTACGGACGACGTCGCGTTCGTGATCGTAAGGGATTTCGTCGACTGCGGCCGTGTATGTGCGGCACTAATTATATCTTGGACGAAATTAAGGAAATTTTGGATTAGCATTGATTTAGATCTACTTTCTGTGATTTTTGCAAGGTTTATTATAGGAATTATAGCCGGTAAGAAACGAGTGAATAGGCGGCAAGTTTTACCGGTTACCGGCTTTAAACGACAGCCCTGTATGACCCTTTGATCTTTGACCTCATGACCCTAAAATCTAACTCAGTTCATTGGCTCTGCAAGATGTCCTGAGTTAAATAGTAATCCATCTGTCAGTTCTAATGAGAATGCGTTCACAAGCTATTTTTGCATACATAATGAGCCCATGACCTTTGACCTTATGAACCAATAATCTACTCAGTTCATTGGCTCTGCAAGATACATAAATGATCTAAGTTTGGCAGGAATCCATCAATCTGTTCTAATGATAATACCATCACAAGCTATTTTTGCATACATAATGTGCGCTGTGACCTTTGACCTTTGACCTCGTGACCCCAAAATGTAATCAGTTCATCGGCTCTGCAAGTAACATACATGACCTAAGTTTGGCAGAAATCCATCAATCGGTTCTTGAGATAACGCGATCACGAGATCGGGACGTACGTACGTACAGACGTACGTACGGACGGACAACCCGAAAACATAATGCCTCCGGCTACTTCGTAACGGAGGCATAAAAACATGAAATTTGATGTACAAAATATTTTAAACTTAGTATGAAGGTTTTGGTTCCCTTTAAAGTCAACGGGAGGTCAAGGATGCACCTTCCCTTTCTTGCCTCTTCTGGTGCTATTCCATTCCCGCTAGGTGACTTTATCAAGAAGTCCAAACGATGAAGTAAAGAGGATCCACCAACTTTTAAAGGCCATCTGTTCTAGTTTGGCTAAGAGGGATTAGACCAACCAGGAAGGTCACTTATAGATGCCTATGATATCTCAATAACTCAGCTCTCAATTATTAAGAAAGAGAGGGTCATGGCGGACCGACGGTCACCGATTTGGCATTGTTTTCTATATAGAGGGCGCAAGTAGCTACAAGTAGTACAGTGGGGCGTTCTATTATATTCTATTTCTTCTGGGTGACTTTATCAAGAAGTCCAAACAATGATGTTAAAGGCCCACTGTACTACTTGTAGCTACTTGCTCCCTCTATATAGAAAACAATGCCTAATCGGTGACCGTTGGTCCCCCATGATCCTCTTTTTCTTATCTTAATTGAGAGCTAAGTCGATGAGATAACCACCTGTCCAGTGACCTTGCAGGGTGGTCCAATCCCTCCTATAAACTAGTACAGATGGCCTTTAAGAGGATCCACCAACTCTCAAGTCACTTACCCTTCCCCATGAGAAACGCAGCGTAGTTGTTGTGGAGGTCTGCGGACGGCTCTTCCTGCTCCAGCCCCCGTTGGTAGAAGGCTTCCGCTGCTTGGACGTCCCCTTGCCTCTGCTTCAGTGAGGCCAGGTGGTTCAGGACGTTCATGTACTGAGGATCGATCTCCAAGGCCCTCAGAAACAACGCCTCCGCGCTGTCGAGCTCGCCTCGGTTACTATAAAATTACAAGATATCGAGGGTTCAGTGTCACAAAGACGTAACTCCATATTGGTTACTATAAAATTACAAGATATTGAGGGTACAGTGTTACAAAGACCTAACTCCATATTGGTTACTATAAAATTACAAGATATTATCGAGGGTCCAGTGTCACAAAGACGTAACTCCATATTGGTTACTATAAAATTACAAGATATTATCGAGGTTTCAGTGACACAAAGACGTAACTCCATATTTGGCCGAATTGAGTATTTGATATCAAAATGTTCAGAATAATGTGGGCTTTCCAGGAAGCACAATGACTTAACTCCACCCGACACCCCATTGAAGTCAATGGCTAGTGAAACATGGACTTAACTCCTTAAGGCCCAAGTGCTCAGTAACACATAAACCACTTTTTCTCAAAATGGCCAAAATGGAGTAACATCTTTGTGTCACTAACCCCTCGTTATGATAAAATCAAAGAAAAAGAAGAGATTAAACCACTTACGAAATGCACACATTGCTTCTATAAGGACTTTGAATTTTCTCAGTCACCTTTAAAGGGCAATCTAACCTTTGTAATAACTTCATTGGCATAGAAGCAGAATCATATTAAAGAGAAACAGAAAGGCAATAGTTTGAAACACAAATGTGTTCTTCCAAAACCCATGTCGGTATCTAGTCACTATGAACGTGAGGGACAAAGAAAGCGGACAAAATATACAGTTCCTCATTCTACCCTCCACAATTGCTGTGGTAGACACAGGAACATCGCTTCACTGCTATTAAGTACAAATGTTTAGAACAGGTGTCACATGCATATTCACCTTTTCTACACATTTTTACATAATAGCAGTGAAAGGGTGTTCCTTTGTCTACCATAGCAATTGTTGAGGGTAGAATGAGGAACTGTATATTTTGTCCGCTTTCTTTGTCCGTCATGTTCATAGTGAGTGCTTTCAGTATTGTGGTTATAAGTCAGATTGAGACCATACATGAACATTGATTGGATTTTTACGAAATGCAAAATTGTACTTGTGTGCTGCATTAAGATTTCAAAGACATTTCATTTCACAATGGAATAAAATAATAATATTCCGCTTTAAAATCGCTGATGTCTCTAAGCGCTTAACAGATATATTATTACCTCTGATTATCGAATTCAGGCTTGCCCACACATTCTCCATTCCTTGGGGAGCATACCAGCTAGGCGCCATTTTACAGATGCTCACAATACTTTCGCATCCTACCGGTTACCCATTACCACCTGGGTGGAGAGCGGCAAATGTAGATTAACATTTTCCCAAAGAACGTTAGTCCCGGTCTGGGGTTTGAAGCCCGTACATTGTGATCTGCAGTTGGGTGACTTATCCACTAGACCACAACACAACTACATGACCAGCACTCAATTGTATCTTAAGTGTGCTTGGTATAATAATAGTCACTGGCAAATTGAAATTCTTTGTTTCCTAGAGTCACTTTTTTTCCCATAGCAAATACACCCCAACCTGCTGCAAACTTTGACCGCATTTCCAACATACACTTACTTATAAATATTGGCCAAGTTGAAGTAAGCTTTGGCATGATGAGGGTTAAGTTTTATCGCTTCACGGAAGTACTCTGCTGCCCTCTCAGGTTCATCTTCGCTCAGGAGGGTACCTAGATTGTTAATGGCTGCACCATGCCGGGGGTATAGCCTGAGATGATAAACAAAGCAATATTTAACACGAGTGTCAAGATTTCTGATGAATTGTATCATTGCATAAATTAACAAAGAAGTAAACAGGGTTGGAAAGATAAAAAGGATATCTTTTGGAGGGTCTTAGATCTTTTATACAGGCAATGCAAAAAATCATCTATACTTATTTTTTTGCCCCCCAAAAAATAAACAACTACCAAACATAAAATTCTCTCAAACATAAATTTGTAGGCCCGAGTACTACATGTACATATTCATATGTATGTGAAAACATTGTTTTGTCTGTGTAAACCAACATTTCTATTTTTCAGAGAACACCAACACTTAACAGAATAAGGCTCATTCAATATCAAAATGGGATCCTAAATACAACAACTGCATGTGTATACATATAACTACATGTTTTTTCCTCAAAATGTCTTTCTTTCACTGATTTGTCCATGATGTTTTTTTTAATTCAGCCAAATTTCCTACAAAACTTTTGAGTATTTTTCCCTTAAAGGTAATACAAAGTTTTGGTATGGGGTCATGAATTCGGTTCAAATGAACATATTGGAAGCATATGCGATCCTATAATATTCAGTGATCGTTGTCGCGGTTGAAATCGAGTCTAAAGTTATGAAATTGTAAATAATAAACTCTTTATGTTGTATAGCTCCCTCTCAAGGTCAATATATTAATTAAGCTATAAAACAATGTTTCTTGACTAAAATCGATCGATTAGCTATTTCCGTTTGGGAATTATATATCACAACTACATATTCTGAGATTTTCATGGTCGTAGCTACCATTCTACGGCCGTAGGCACTATTTGAAATGTATCAAAATTTACCGGGAGCACCGGTAAATTTTAATATTACATTTTTCTCGAAAACAGAAGTGTTTTAGGGGCTAAAATTTCTAGTGCTTATAATACACCCACAGGGGTATCCAATTATATTAAAATTTTAAAGAATCATTATCCACCCAATTTCAAAATTTCCTGAAACTTTGTATTACCTTTAAACAAAGACAATACCTGAATATAGATGGCACAAGAAGCAAAAAGTATTACCTTAGTGTTTCTTGAAAGTGGTTTATTGCATCATTTCTGAGTCCAATGTCCTTGAGATAGTTGCCATAGTTGTAGTGCATCTTGGCATTATGTGGTAATGTCTGTAATCCAGCCCTACGGATAAAAACAAAATATGATCAGTTTCATAGGAAAGCCCTCTCTGGCAGTATTCAGAATGGGAAAACATTCTCTATATAAAGTATCAGTGACAATGCCTCCAAACGTGGCTTTTGACAGCAATTTTCTTGCTGTCAAGGTTAATTACCGGGTGGAAAAAGAATCCTAAATATAGTTAAAGCCAGTGTATTGTGCTTGGTATCATCATTATCATCATAATAATAACAACTGTCATCATCATCATCATCATCACTACTATCATCACCATCAACATCATAATCACCACCACTATCATCATCAACATCACCATTATAATCATCATCACCACCACTGTCATCATCAACATCATCATCCTTATCAACACCACCATCATAATTATCATCACCACCATTATCATCATCAACATCACCATCATAATCATCATCACCACCACTATCATCAGCATCATAAGAATCATCATCATCACCACCACCATCATCATCATTAAACAACACCACCATCACCATCAACATCATCATCATTGATCAACACCACTATCATAATCATCAACATCACCACCACCAATACCACCGACTTCGCCTTACTTGAATAAGGTTTCTCTAGACTCCCAGACGCGGTTCCGAACCCATGTCCTTCGGCAGAAGCACAGCACCATGATGAGAGTAGCCACCGAGACGAGGGTTCGGCCGGAGCAAGACGTCAGAGATGCACACATCTTGCAGGTACCAAAGGTCACAAGTATACAGAACCCAAGGCTGGGATGAAGGAAGAGCAATGGTTATAGATATTGTTTAGTTGATGGTTTGCTCCCCATGGAGTGGAGAATGTGCACACATTGTGTGCAGGTAAGCCTGAATCCGATGACTGGGGTAATACTATATATATCTGTTCAGCGCTTCGAGAGGGCCTTTGGTCCTGAAAAGCGCTATATATGAACTAGCTATTATTATTATTTGATGGTTGGTTTGACGGTTCAATGTTTTGATTTTATACCTGACTGCTAAGAAAGTATGTGTATTCTTGTAAGTAACCAACCAGGGGACAGTCGGCTTTAAGTCCTCTCTGAGGTATCTAGTAATGAGGATTAATGCCTTACCAAAGGGCACTGGCGCCTCGACTTGGTTTCGAAACCAGGAACTTTCAGGAAATGAGACCACTGCTCTACCACTGTGCATCGCGTCTCATCTTGTTGGTCTTACATGTCCATGTATTTCATGTAACTCTTATCAGTACTCTACGTAAAAACACAGCAACTTCAGCTTTTTACTTTTGATAGTCTTCTCATGGATATAATACTAACAGTTATATCTGTTTTCCACCTATGAGATGGGTATGTTGACATGTGGGGCAAAATTTGATTATACCTATAGCATGAATTTCCAATAAATTCTACCTCAACTTATCTCTGGCTTAGTATCTAACAAATTACAATCGTGGTCCCCGTCTAACAAAGAGTTAGGATTGATCCAAATCAATCGAAAGTCCCCTAATCAATCGCAAGTTTGCAGTCTCCTATCTCTATGTACATAGTTGCTATTAATATCAATCGCAAATAATTTGTTATTGATATTAACTCTTTGCACATGTAAGACGATGCCATGGCCCTATTAGAGAGAAACATACACACTTTTGTCCACAACCGCTGCTTTCTCCACCGAGTCAATATACCTATACCTTTAATAAATAATAACATTCTGCACCTGAGCATATACAATTTGAATGCAGAGTTTGATCACAGCTTTTTAGGTATAGCCATGCATGTGGTGCAATACTTAATTTTGGTATAGCCATACACAAACGTGAGGTTCCTGTTTTCTGTGATATTGCACGATACTTGTGATGCAACATTGCGTATTAAGTAGGTATTTTTTAAAATACCATCAGCCGTGTCAATATGCAAACATTACATGCGTAAGACAATACAATAATTTATATCTATAACTAAATTGTAGAGAGTGGAAACGGAAGTACATTGTATGGAAGCAGACTTACTTTTCATATCTAGCAATATTCATTAAAATGTTGACCTTCAAGTTCATTTAAATACATAGACTCTAAATAAAATATTTTGGTAAGTACATCTACATCATCTTCGTTTTTAACAGGGATAGGTTGACTTCTCTAGATTATATTTCACATTGTTGCAGATATTAAAAGATTTCATCAAAATTTGTATTCATTATATGTGGTGGTGATTATTTTAACTGGCTGCTAAGAAAGCTTGTTAGTAAGCAACCATATGCCTGATGGCTTTAGGTCCTCTCCGAGGGACCTGGTAATGTGGATTAATGCCTTACCAAAGGGCACTAGCGCATCGACTTGGTTTCGAACCCGGGTCACCGGATTACGAGACCACTGTTCTACCGATTGAGCTATTCATGCCATTTTGCTAGCCAGGTGATAAACTCATATATTCTAATCCCTCACTCGATATAATCATAAGTTTTCCACAGTCATAATATCATGTGCTGAATTTCATTTGCTCATAAAGCACATATTAATACCAGTCGAACCTGTTTATTAGTGAATACCTGTCTACAAAGACCACATTTTTTTGTTTCCCTTGAAAATGGTTTCTCATTGAAACATGTACTACAGGAACCTGCCTGAAAAGACCACCTGCCTATAAAAGACCACTTTTCTTGTCTCCCCTGTGTGGTCTTTGTAGACAGGTTTCACTGTACCAACATCCTAGAAATAGCCAGCCACACAGACCTAGAACTCATCAAACATTACCTTGGTATATATAGGATCCTCTCTGCCACAACAAAGCCAACTTTGATTAATAGGTTAGAGGCAGGCAAGAAAGGAACGGCTAGAAAAAGCAATCCACATGCAAGTATTCTTCTCTCAGTTTCCTGCACACAAAAAAAGACAATGGATAATATTTTCATTGTTTAACTTGCTTATAAAAAAATGTTAAGCTTATTGAAAGATTAAACTATGACTGATTCTGCAGAAAAAATATATGGCATGCCATTCCAGTCGAAAATCTGATAAGCTATCAAATGGCAATATTATCAGTGTCATAAATAATCTTGTTGGATAATGAGATATTATTATACAAATAATACACATTTTGTATGGGCATTAGTAAGAATTACCCACACAAGGTACCTTTGGAACAGTCTAACACGCCCGAGGTGACAGCCGAGGGTGTTTGGACTGTTTCAAAGGTACCGAGGGTTGGTAATTCCTACTAATGCATACATGCCAACATTTGAAAATCAGAAATCTGTACAAATTATGCTATTTAAAAAAAAAAGAGGAACAATCCTAACTCTCCTATTCAATACTACAGACAAATTTGTACAGGAAGAGGAACACCTGCATTAAAATGATAATTATCTTCTCCCAAAAAGAGGAATGTTCCTCTTTAATCTGAACAGTTGGCATGTATGCTAATGCCAGAACAAAATGATGTGTATTATTTGTTTTGAAAGATTGTGTTTCATTTCTTTCATAAAATGATGTTTTATAACATGATTTTACTAATGACTGGTCATCAGCATTTGATAATGACCAGTCATCAGCATTTGATAATGACCAGTCATTATCAAAATAAATGCCTGGTCATGTGTATGTTCTCAACAAATCATTTGATTAGGATCCACGTCATCATCTTATAATTACATTTAATTTAATTCCCCGAAGTAAAATAATACCTTCAGGTAATTATGGTAAATAGGGTGGTCCAAAAACAAAAATTTCAAAGACATAAAATTAGAACTTGGAAAGAGTATGAACCAATGGGATCCAAAGCGTGAAGTCGCTGGTATGTGGGTTCCAGGACTTGCAGTCTCCCGGGACTTCAATGCAATCTGGTGCAACGTGATCCATATTTTGAAGCTTTTTCAAACACATTTTAAGACTAATTCATTCATAATTTGGGATGAGAATGAATATCAACCTAAGGCTGATTATCAGACCTGTACAATCAAATGCAAAAACTGTCACTGTAAAATGTCTTGAGTTTGATGGAAATCCGTCCATGGGTTCTAATGATGATGCGATCACACGCTATTTTTGCATAGTGAGCCCTGTGAGCTTTGACCTCATGACCTTGTGGACCACCCCAAGATAAATTCAGTACAACCTTTTACCTTTGACCTGAAAATACACTGAATCCCTAGGAGCGCAAGTGACGCAAAAGCCAGGAGGGTGGCAGCATTCCGAGGGTCCCACAAGGACTCAACCAGGGGGATGCTCCCCTCCTGCCAGTCATGCGATAGTGTGGTGGGGCTGAGGAGCAGCCAAATGTTGAAGGCCACCAGGTAGCTGTAGGTGAGAAACCTGGAGTGAGAGAGAGAGAGAGAGACCACCTATTTACAAGACCATCTATACGCTATTTTCGCACGGAGGTTCACACAAATCCTACACAAAAGTTCTGTCTATGTTTTGTTTGTTTGTTTGTTTTTAGGATTATTATTATTATTTGTATTAAAATTATTATTATCATTGTTAGTATTATTTCCATTTTAATTTTCATTTTTACTGGGTGGAGAATGGCAAATGTGAATGAATGTCTTGGCGAAGGACGTTAGTGCCGGACTGGGATCCGAACCCTCAATCCTTGAATTGGGAGTCAAGTAAATGAACCACTATACCACAACATCCTGGCATCCTGGTAACATTATTACCCCGGTCATAGCTGGGGGCCAAATATGTAGTGATTTGGTGTATTGGGTACCCCTGGGTGGAGAGTGGCAAATGTGGATTAATGTCCTGACAAAAGACACTGGTGACAGACTGGGATCCAAATCCTCATCCCTTGGATTGAGAGTCAAGCAAATGAACCACTATACCTGCTGGGAGGTGTTTCACAAAGCCTTTTTTCAATGACAAATTTGCTGATAACCAATCAGAAGCAAGGATTTCAGTAGCTTATAACAAAAACTGTTCTTTGTCACTGATGACAAGTTTTGTGAAACACCCCACAAGACACCTCTTCATTTAGTCTTCCCATTTTACCTAGTGGTGAGATGAGGGGCAAAGGATGCTGGGTTGTCCTCTTCTGAGAAATGAGGGAGGTGACCATTCAACATCCACAGACGAAAACCAAGAAATACAGACGCCTGGAGAGAGAGAGAAAAAAACAAGACATTATTATTTACAGTTTTATTTCAAGCAGGGGTGCCTCTTCAGTTTACAAACTGCTATACATGAGGGCTCTGCACAATAAAAACAACATATGAAGAGTTTAATTCCAAAAGTAGCTAAATCCATTTATGTAACTTCAGAGAAAAATGAATTTGTACAGGCGTCTATGCAAAATATTTCATTTTTTTCATAATTGCTCCCAAAATTTAGGTAAATACTTTTGTTGAAAGACAGGTACATGTACTAAAGTGAGCAATGTTCTGATATCAATTACTAAATTTTCATCAAAAGTGGATTTAGCTCCTTTTGGAATTAAACTTTTCATATATGAATTATAAACAGACTTAATAAGTACAAATCGAACACATACATAATGTAAGAAGAAATATCATGAATTCAATATTAAAGAATCAAGCAGAAGTTTTAAGAAAACATGATTTGTCAACAGATACAAGAAACAAACTTTCAGGAGTCAAATTTATGACTCTATTTCTTGATTCATTGCTAAATTGGGCATACCTGTAGATAAATTTCACAGTATGTAAATGTGTCAAGAAGGAGAAAACAACTACACATATAAACAGTATGTATTTTTGTCCAAGTCCAAACATGTATAGAATCAGATTTAGATTTCCTGCTTACAGCCATGAAAAAGGCTGATGAGAAAATATGAAACTCAGATGCAAGATGAAACTGGATACATGTTCAATCGAATAGTTGACATAAAAAGTAAGAGGAAACTAAGGAGAGCAAAACAAGAGCGATTAAAGAAACAGATATTACAGACACAAAAATAGGGGTGTAATATTGAAACAGAAAATGGAGAATGTATATAGTGTAATTATAAGGTGACTGACGAAAACTAAAATTGCTTTGAGCACATATAGATAGAAAAAATAAATTGGAGAGAGGGGGGGGGGGGGGGGTGTGAGGTAAAATCAAACAAAGAAAACAAATAGACATCACAGAAACAGAATATCAATATCTGACCAAGACATTAAAGAACATAGAGGATGTAATTATGAAGTAAAAGAACACAACAACTTGCTTAGAAAGACAGATGGGAAGAAATAAAGAATACAACAACAAAAAATAGAACAAGAGAAGAGTACCATGTAGAGTATAAATGGGGGGGGGGGGGGGGATTATATTGAATAGTCGCAGAACAATCAAAAAGGAAAACCCATATATAACAGAGATAGGAATATGAACATCTGACAGATAAGACACCAGATCATTTACTGTGAACAAAGTCATAAACTTTAAAGAAAAACCCAAACTTTCTTTGACAGAAAAAGCAGGACAACTATAGACATAGAATTTAAAGAGAGTATATGATAGATATGGCAGTCTCTTGTAAACAGGATACAGGATATTCAACCCGAAGTTTCATAGAAATCAAAACTTGTTTTGAACAGAAGCAGAAATACAAGAGAAAGAGGTTTTAAAAACAATCCATGAGGAATATGAAAACATACCAGATATATCGGATATTTTGGAAAAATAGATGTTTAAAGGCAAACCTAAATATGTGTGTCAACGTTCCGAGAATATAAGCAGGGCAATTAGATTGAGACAGAAATTTTACAAACATGAAGGCAACCTACTAGAATAAGATGGAGATACGATGGAAATGCAGGAGATCAAAAAGTGAACATGATGCTTAAAGGGGAAGTCCCTATTAACCGACAGACACTTGATTTGAATAACAGGAGATGAACTGGGAGCACAGGTCACATGAAAACAGAAGAATTAAAGATGAAAACAGCATAATTAAAGATGAAAACAGCATAATTAAAGATGAAAACAGAACAATTAAAGATGAAAACAGAACAATTAAAGATGGAAACAGAACAATTAAAGATGAACACAGAACAATTAAAGATGAACACAGAACAATTAAAGATGAAAATATTATAAACATGAAGGTAAGCTACTAGGATAAGATGGAGAGACTAGTTAAATGCAGGAGATCAAAAAGTGAACATGATGCTTAAAGGGGAAGTCCCTATTAACCGACATACACTTGATTTGAATAACAGGAGATGAACTGGGAGCACAGGTCACATGAAAACAGAAGAATTAAAGATGAAAACAGAACAATTAAAGATGAAAACAGAACAATTAAAGATGAAAACAGAACAATTAAAGATGAACACAGAACAATTAAAGATGAACACAGAACAATTAAAGATGAACACAGAACAATTAAAGATGAAAATATTATAAACATGAAGGTAAGCTACTAGAATAAGATCGAGAGATGATGTGAATGCAGGAAATCAAAAGAGTAAACATGAAGCTTTAAGGGGAAGTCCCTATTAACCGACATACACTAGATTTGAATAACAGGAGATGAACTGGGAGACAAGGTCACATGAAAACAGAACAATTAAAGATGGAAATATTACAAACATGAAGGCAACCTACTAGGATAAGATGGAAAGACGATGTACTGTAAGTGCAGGAAATTAAAAAGTAAACATGAAGCTTTAATAGGAAGATACTCCCAACCTGAAGTTCAATTCGAGGACAGCCGAAAAACTGGGAGAAAAGGTCAGTGAAAGTTTAAGGAGAATCAATTTTTTTTATTTGCCTCTGCAAGCTATTCTTTGTTTGTTTCTGTACACTAAATTACTGAATATGCATATTTTTGGTTCATGATAAGATGAAGAAATGATGCAATAGACATGTCTTTGTTTTCACAATGAGAAAGATGAATATGATTATGTAATTTACTTACAGCACCAATCAATATTGCACTTCTGAAGATAAATGGCCTCAAGTTCTCGGGCAAGAGAAAAAGCTTTGCTTTCATCCTGCATATAGACAAAAAGTACAAAGAAAAAGGTAATTACATTTAACATGCCAAAGTCATTACAAACAACAACAACAGTGTTAAGTACTAAACATTTCAGTACCTTTTAAAGTATACAGCCCGCAAGTAAATATTTATGAATCTTTAATCTTTGACTGGAATATTGAAGGTAAAGGTACATGTACCCGGTAAGCACTTTACATGGAGAGAAGATAAATTCTGATTGTACATTGTAAGTAAACCTGAACTATTAACGCTTTGCCTACAGGTACATGTAGCACAGGAACATGATGGCTCTTATATTAAGCCTATGGAAATTCCGTAGCCATCAGGTTAATTCGGCGCGATACAGAGAAAAACAAAATATCAAAGAAATAGCAGAAAGGTCACACTTCATTTGATATCTTCTACAATTTTCGTACTGGTTATATGGAATCTGTCTCTTGTAATAAAGGGAACACTGAGAAAAAGGCATTTCAAATATTATGAGAAAGTCTAAACACTTTTAATAAATCTGTGGATCGCCGTAAAAAATGGTAATCCATCAATTCAGTCCCATCAGTCCAGGTTTTTTTTAGATTAGCTTTAGGATAGAGTTTAGTTACACTGTAGGTATTGTGTTAGAAGTCAAATATTAAATCAAGAAATTGACTGTAAAGCAACAGAGCCATTTTTTTTGTAGAGGTGTCGTGTTTGTGTGGATATGTAACCGGACTGTGGATCACAAGGTCCGCGGTTCGAGTCCCGCTGCGGCACTAATTTTCTGTGGCAAGATATTAATCTACATTTGCCACACTTGCCCCAGGTGAGGTAAATGGGTACCTGGTACTGAGGATTATTCCTTGAAATGCACTGTGCACTATTTACGGCTGCCGGAGCTAAAGCTAGGGTAATAATTTCCAAAGCTCTTTGGAAGTACATAATGTAGAGATGTTATTTCATAGTATTATGCGCTATACAAAAACTGAATATTATTATTATTATCATAATTACAACAGAACATTCCATGCTTGACTTACTTCAAGAGGACGGGCCATGATGTCACAATGGAATCATATGATGTCACAATGGCATCGTAGCACAGACAGACGCCTAGTATAGTAGCAGCGTGTTCCTTGACCAGCAAAGCACACAGAGAGAGGAGGAGGGAGAGGAAGAGATGTGGGATGGATGTGGAGGCGTGGCAAGTTCCATCGGGGTGTGGTCTTTCTGATGCTGAACATCTGAAATGTAACGGTATTCATAATAGTAGAGGTGTCGTGGACGAGTGGATATGTCACTGGACTGCACTGGATCACAAGGTCTGCGGTTCAAGTCTCGCAGCGGCACTAATGTCCTTTGGGAAGACATTGATCAACATTTGCCACTCTCCATCCAGGTGGTAAATGTGATAATATTCATAATACAGTGAAACCTGTCTATAAAGACCACCCAAGGGACAAGAATAGTGGTCTTTATGTGCAGGTGCCTATAGTATGTAAATAATATTCATAATCAAGTGAATCCTGTCTATAAAGACCACCCAAGGGAGACAAGAATAGTGGTCTTTATGTGCAGGTGCCTATAGTATGTAAATAATATTCATAATCAAGTGAATCCTGTCTATAAAGACCACCCAAGGGAGACAAGAATAGTGGTCTTTATGTGCAGGTGCCTATAGTATGTAAATAATATTCATAATACAGTGAAAGCCTGTCTATAAAGACAACCCAAGGGAGACAAGAATAGTGGTCCTTATGTACATGTACAGGTGCCTGTAGATAATAATACTTGTTTCGATGAGAAACCATTTCCAAGGGGAACAAAAAATGTAGTCTTTGTAGACAGGTGGTCACTAAAACAGGTTTGGCTGTGGTAGGACTTTGCAAATTCGGAAAGGGGGTTTGGCATGTAGAAAGATGATAAATACAATGAACAAAGAATATTGATATACAGGTACGTACATGTACATATTGTCTTTCATGTTGTTTTTTTCTTCTAATTTTTATCTTTAAATTTGAAAAGTTCTAGAGCTTTCAATCTCCACCAATTTTAATCTTCCAGATACAAATGCACATTAACGTGAACTGTACATGTATGTAGTGTACATTGTAGTTCCACCAGGCTAGTAAGATCCATTGATAACAAAAATGTATATATGCTTGCATTCTTAGCCCCTTCTCTGCCACTAAGATTGAGATAACTCAGACCCCCAAAAGCAGGAAATAAATTTACTTCTATAATAAAAATAATTTTTGTAGATCCACTTTTAATATCCATCAATGTATTTTTCCTCAAGATGTACATGCATATCTTCTTCTTTTTTCCCGCCTCTTTTCGTTTTTCCCTAATGTTTTTTTCCTACATGTATGTATTTTACATTTGTAAAACATTGCCCAATTTGGCCTTGTAGGCCGCTATGCATTGTTGTTCTTTTATTCTCAATAAAACCATTATCTATCTATCTATCTATCTTACATGTATGTTGTTTCTATTTTTACCGCTTGTATAAAACTGCTATTTTCCTTGTAAATACTCTTGTCACTTCTTAAATTTGTTTTCTCCTTCTTTATGCAGGACAATTATGTGAAACAGTCTGCGAGCTGATCAATGTTATCCTGTTTAAAGATGTTTTAATAAACAAATACAAAACAAATAATATTTATTTAGAATAACAAATAAATTCCATTACCCAAACTTAAAATTTGCTCTACATAAATTACAAACCTGGAGTATGCAAGGAATGCAAGGAGAAAAAAAAGACAAGACAACACATCAGCACGGCCAACAACTCCAGCAACCTGAAAAGAAAAATGATAGAAAGAAAAAAAGAAGGAGTGAAAACAAAAAATTGAAATAACTGGATGGATAACAGTTAAATGGGCTGTGTTAAAACAACAATTATTATTAACACTTTGAATGGTTCCTTTGTATGTCTGCACAGTTGTGTGTTTGCCACACATGCAATTTTGCACACACAAATATGTACCGATTGACAGAAGGATTACTTGAAAGTGCAACACTAGGGCCATGATTAGCTCTGTGACAACCCTAACACTGGTATTGATTATTCTTGTACTGGAAATAGTCTAATAATCTTGAAGACTTTGGTATGTAAACTATCTACATGTATTTTGGTGGCATATAAAACGTTATTAAGAGTATCTTCATCATTCCTATTGCCCAACCTATGTTTTAGATGTTAAGGTGTTTAAATGTAAGCAGAGAAAAGAAGAAAGCAAATAAAAAAGAACTGTAGTTTGAACACCTACTTTAAGATTTTCTTCTAATAAAACCTGATTTCTGATGAAAGATTTGTACATGTAGGCTAAATGATGCTGCTGGGAATATACAAAATAAAAAGGTAATACTCTCTTTGCAAGCATAAAAAAAAATGAGGACAAATAAAAAACCAAGAAGAAAAAAAATTGTAAAATATATTTCTAAATGGAACAGCATATTCAAATGAAACATTTTACACAGAAAATGATTCCCCCTTTATAAGGTCAATGGATCCGTGGCTTGGACAAACATGTAAAACTATCATGGCCAGAGGCTAAACAGGTATTCTGTGAACGCTAAGCATCCACATCCTTCGGGATCGACTATCAGTTTCAAACACACATTAAGGCCTGTCCTCATCAGCTCGAGGTTGCCAGATATCCAGCTATTTGAACTATTCCGATCGCAAATTATCCAGTTAATCAGCCCAAAGTTGCGATTAGCGAGATATTTGGTTGAGATAATTATCCCAAGATATCTTGGGGTAGTTTGCAAAATATCCCGCTATTTGTCCGGTGCGACCTCACCAGCCCGAAGACTTGCTCTAAGCGCGGACGCTGAGCGAAATAGCTCAAGCTAATATCTCAAGCTCGAGTTTAAGTTTCGAGGTCAAGTGTCGAGCTGATGAAGACGCGATTTTGTAACTTCAGGATTATTTCCCAAATCAGAAATAGCGGGCTATTTGGCAATCTCGAGCTGATGAAAACAGGCCTATTGATTGGAGGCGGTGGATAATAGCACCGTATATCGTCACAAAAAGAAAGGGTAATCGGTGGTTCGAAAGATGATGCCCTCTCTCGCTGCTCGGAGATTATCTATCAGCTGAGATACGTCGATCCGATTGATCGGTGGGGGTGATAAAGGGCACCCTCTACGAAAAAAGGAGAAGAGTAGTTACAAAATGTACATGTTCACACAGAGATGTTACAGAGATATCTCTCTGTATGTAATAATGATAATAATAATTACATTTATAGGGCCCTTTATACAGGTTTTTCTATTAAAGCACACAGGTGGAGCTGTCTTTTATAGTATAATTATTCAACATGTTCAATAGTAAAAAGCAACAAAATAAAATAAAATGTTACTAAAGTGAATGGAATCAACTACTTGTGTGTGCCTCCAGTATACTATCACTGATTATAAAGGTGGGTTTTGAGAAGGGTAGGACATTTTACTAAGCTCAAACACCACTGGGTCAAAAGAATGATTGAAAATGACCATCACGCATGCAAAACATGCAAGTATTTTGCAAAACAATGGTGTTTTGTTCTTAAAGTAGCTTGGCGAAGAAATTTCACATAATCACTCAAAATGGGCAAATTATACATGTCCGGATAGCGTAGGCCAATTTGAACGCACACATTCCGCTCTAAAGTCTTGTAAATATAAATGAAACGCGGTAAGAAGCTTTTTCCAAGAACCTTCTCAGAATTTCTATTCCTAGCTTGAACATTTTCGTGCAGTAGGCCGATTATGACGTCACTGGTTGGGCACGATCGCAATTCTAGGCCTCAAGCTCGCCTCTCGCACAGCTCGCGTGCGGTATTTTGCATAGGCCTTTACGTAAACATTATCCAGACTTTGCATGCTTCATATCCTGACCAGAAAGTGGAATAACAATCTCTAGAAATCATGTAATTACATATAATAGTAAGCAAATTCATGTAATACAGTGCGTCCCAGAAAAAACGAAACCGAGAAGTATCGATGTTCTATCATAACTTAATCTCAACTATAATTAATGAATGATACATATTTGGAAAGCTTAGAGTCTCCTCTTTCAGTTGATGCTACTCACGTGATGCATATTTCACGCATGAGTGATTAAAAGCAATTTGAAGGAAGGAAACCAAAAAGACATTTGGCGGGTGGTATCTGAATTTCGAAGAAAAATTCACATTTCAAGAAAGTTGAGTTTCTGCCCTTTCATATGACACCTCAATCAGGAAAAATGAGCGAGGAATGACAAAGTTCTGTTTGTTTGAAGTAGTGCTTGCATTTCCATAATTTTATTAAACGAATTCGTTTTCACTGGCTGCCTGCCGTATCAATAAACGAAATTAACAAAAGACTTAACTCCGGTTCGTTGACAATCAGCCGTAGACGAGCGTCTTCATGCATGGCTGAATGTCAATGAAACGGAGTTAAGTCTTTTGTCAAATCTGCTTTTTGCTACGGCAGGCACCCAGTGAAAACGAATTGGTTTGATAAAATTATGAAAATGTAAGGGCTACTTTAAACATACAGAACTTTGTTATTCCTCGCTCATTTTTCCTGACTGAGGTGTCATATGAAAGGGCAGAACCTCAACTTTCTAGAAATGTGCATTTTTCTTCGAAATTCAGATACCGCCCGCCAAATGTATTTTTGGTTTCCTTCCTTCAAATTGCTTTTAATCACTCATGCGTAAAATATGCATCATCTGAGTAGCATCAACTGAAAGAGGAGACTCTAAGCTTTCCAAATATGTATCATTCATTAATTATGGTTGTGATTAAGTTATGATAAAACATCGATACTTCTTGGTTTCGTTTTTTCTGGGACGCACTGTATAATACGAGGGGTGAGTCGTGCGATTCGATTTGTCCAAATACCCTTCCATTCTGTGTAATTTGCTGAGATGTTTTGTATAATTTGTTCGGTCATTATGCCTTGGCGTGATAGTGATTGCTGTTGATTATATACGGAGACCATGATGAGTGAATCGTCCCTTTGCATGTTTATGATGCCCTGCAGCTGCAGTTCTATTTATGAATGGTGCATATTTGTAATTGATTTTTTCGCCAAATATATTCTCACATCTTAACGTCTTTGTTTTGTTATCTGTGAAATTTGCCAAAAACTTGAAAAGCCCTACACATCCCGAAAAATAAGAAATATCTCGCCCAGTCACCCCATGCAGTGACAGGGTGCATGACAGATCGATCGCCAGTTGAGCGGGGCCTGGGGAGCTGAGCGGCAGCTCAGCCACCTCGCGCTGATATGCTATCACTTGACCTGCACCGACGCCATCTTCTCCTAATTGTTCTCTTTCTTCCATCTATCCTACATCCCCATCATCATCGTCGTCACTATCACTATCACTACCAGTACCACTGTCACTAGTTGTGGAGCTGTGCTCATCAACTTCGAATTCTTAATCGAGTAAAACCTCTTCTTCAAGCTCGGACATTTTGATCAGATATTTAGCGTTTGAGTGGCTTTTGTATATACGTATAATGGGAGTCGGGTTAACCCGGACCAGGGGACAACTCGGCCCAGGTACAAAAACGGTCAGTTTTTGCATGTTTAGGTTTAGGGTTAGGGTTGGGGTTAGGGTTAGGGTTAGAGTTAGGGTTAGAGTTAGGGTAAAATTACAAAAAATGACAGTTTTTGCAGCTGGGCCGAGTTGTCCCCTGGTCCGAGTTGGCCCGGATCCGTATAATGCATGCAGGCGAGACTTGTGTGAGAGCTTGGGAGCACTCGCGCTCATGTGCCCAACCTCATACGTCCCAAATCGTACGTCACAATAGCGGGCCGATCAAGGGCGGAATAATCGGGTAGTAATTTCACCACTTTTAATAGCAGATAAATCAATTCTGTAACAATTTTTGAAAACTAAATATGAACCATTAGAAAGATTGTAACATTAACTTTGCAATGATACCAATATTATTAAGGTTAAAAGCCTTTTGAAACCTTCGCTCAGCTACTTTAAAATATTATGTTCTAAATATGGGATGGGCATTGATTGCATAGACTTGTTGGGGGCTTGAGGCTATAAAAGAGAGAGAGCAAGATAGAAATAATATTCTCACAGAGAATATCAATGGCAATGCTTCCCCAAATTTCTTTATACCGTAATTGTATGAAATTTCGCTAAGCTCAAGCATCAGTTACTACATGTATATCTGGGGGGGGGGGGAGGGTTAATATGATGTAAAGTTGTTCCCAGGATATCGGCAGAAGATTTCAACAACAACAAAGTAAGAAGTTGGTAAATTACTACAAACCTGTCAATTATAACGCTTGCACGATGTGTGCGCTGAGCGGGGGAACAACTTTAGATTGATACATGATTGTGGATTTGAAAAGAGTGGACCTTAAAATTTACGTATTTTTTCCGTTCGACGAAAAGATGAAAAGATTCTACAAGCCTGTCAATTATAACGCTTGCACGATGTGTGCGCTGAGCGGGGGAACAACTTTAGATTGATACATGATTGTGGATTTGTAAAGAGTGAACCTGAAAATGTACGTAATTTTTTCATGCCACAGAAAGTTATCCGCGCTCATGTCATGAATATTCACTCGCAACAAAGCCAATCAGTAAATCACAGAACCAGTCTCATGAAAATGCCTCGGAGTAGAAAATGAATGGGAAAAAGAATAAAAGATGGGCCAGAAACAAGTGGTACAGTATCAAAATGGAAACACCCTTTGCAGATAATTGCTGATTAAAAGCTTATCTTTATAATTGTAAGAAAAATTGAATGTGGATTTGTAAAGAGTGGACCTTAAAATTTACGTATTTTCCGTTCGACGAAAAGATGACCGCGCTCATGTCATGAACATAAATATAGCAAAAAAGCCAATCACAGAACCTGTCATTAAAATGCCTCTTGTAGATATGAATGGGAAAGGGTGGGTCAGAAAGAAATGTTTCAGCATTAAAATGGAAACACCCTTTACTGAAACTGGCTGATTAAAAGCATATCTTTATAATTGTAAGAAATTTCACTAAGCTCATCATCAGTTTCTATATCTGGGATTAACTGTTTTGGTTGGATCGACTAATGAATGTTGAAAAGGGCACTCTTTATAAGAAAAGAAAGAAAACAAATATGCTCACAGGAAATGGCAGCTTGAAAATATATATCTTTATAATTGTAATAAATTTCTTAAGCTCATCATCAGTTTCAATATATCTGGGATTAACACCCAGTTAAGCATTGGTTGGATTGACAAGTTTATGAATGTTGAAAAGGGCACTCGATCTTTATGACATAAGAAAGAGAAAAAAACATACTCACAGGAAAAGACTGCTTGAACATATAATTGTAAGAAGTCTCACGAAGCTCAATCGTCAGTTAATATATCTGGGATTAACTAATACACTGTAGTTAATATTCATAGATTGGATCGAAGGGTGGAGGTGGACTTAATCGTAAGAAAATTCACTTTAAAGATAAAGTTGAGTTCTGATCATGCGATTGCATTGTGAAAGAAACGGTGTGGAATTGATCAGAAAAAGTTGATCATGTAGCATACAGGTATTTAAAGTACCGGTATTTGTGTACTGCTAGGTTCTGGAATTATCAAAATGATAAGAAATTTGGCCCAGTCTTGGTAAGAGTAACAAGTACTGTACTTGGTAAGATGTAAATATATATGGGACTACACAATCGCGTGGGATAAAAATGAGGCTCACATTTTAAAGCTGTAATACATGTCATATTTAGAATATGAAGGCATTTGAAAAGCCATACTTTTCAGGGAACATTTTTTCTATGATGTTCTTCCACACTTGCATAATAACAATGAAAACGCTCACAACTTATTTTCACCTCTCCCCAGAACTCAACCTACTCTTAAAAAGGATCCGGTATAACTTTGTCTTAGATCCTTTAAAAAAATCCTTGATTTAGCTCATGCTGCAATGATAACCTTTAGGTCAGTCAGGAACCCCATGACTTTTACAAGCCGATCGCCTGTCTGATATTTATGATTGGAATTACAAATTTTGAAAACCGTTTGCCAAACGATTATGGTAAAACCGGTCACTCAAAGATTTTTACTTTTTTGAGGCACTTCTTGATCATTTTGAAGCGCGATTTTTGTTTCGGGCTTCAATATTACACCATATCACAGACACTGATAACACGTAGGGCCATGCATCTCAGATTTAACAATGTTAAACGATGCCTTTAAGGCACAAGTATCACTATTAAAAGCAGATTTAATCAGTGAAGAAGGTGAAGACTAACAAGAATTTCAAAGAATATTGAATTAATTTCTCTTTATGTTTAGTTTTGAATTCCTATTAATCTCAAACATCAGTTATTCATCCCAATGGGATAAATAGGGATTAATTGGGATTAATAGGGGTGGACGTCCTCTGCAGATTATATCTGCCTCTGTGAGGGGTGGATGAGCTTTATTACCGGTAAATTTTATACCTTCATAGAAAGAAAACATCTTGTGCTAATGAATTCACAATCTGTAACTAATTTTTGTTGTTGTTAATACCGGTATGCTCAATGCCATTTCCTCATGCGTACCAAAAAGTAAAGTGAAATTTATTCAATATTCTTTGAAATTCTATGTGCCCTTCATCTTTATTCACTGATTAAATCTGCTTTAGTAACTGACTTGACAAATCTCTCTGTAAATATGTCTTGTAATCAAGGCTTAAAATGCACTGGGTGCGATGGGTGATTTGCCCCTGTGAGCTTCATAATCGCCACCGGCAGATTGCTCACGGGGGGCGATTGCAAAATTAAAAATCGCCCCCGTGGAATTATAAAATAAAGATGATCTTTTCTGTTATAACTGTCACACAATGTGGAGTTTCAACTTTCAAACCTTAAACCAATGAAATGGAACTATTAAAATGAGGTTAGCATGCAGGATTTCTTGCTCAAATTTGTTGGTGTCTAGAGGCTGCCATGTTGTAAAACAAATGAACGCTTTTTCGCCGCAAGATTGCCCTGTATCTCCCATCTCCACATCTCTATGACAGAAACAAACGCAAACAACGGAAGCTTGCAGTGCACTGCGGCTGTCACCAGTGGCTAAACTACATGTAGCTGCGCCGGTAGTTTACTGGTTTGCACGCTGCAGCCCCATATCTGCTGGAGCTAATTCGCGCAAGGATCGAAACGTGGAGAAGTTTTTCGTTGTCAAAATCGTGAATCCTCTGAAATCCGGTGATTCCAAAAGACCAGCAAATAATGAACCTCGACCAGTAAATCAACTAGCTAAATTTAGTAAAAGGAAACCAGTTGGCGAGGAGGCGACTGTACGGGCTTGGACTAGAAATGACCATTAGGTGCATGCTATTACTTGTAAAGTTGTAAGAGGGAAATAATGCCGATAATGATGAAATAGCACAGAATTTAGGAGTACCATGGGTACCACCAATTTAATGGAAATTTGATTAAAAAAAGGGCCTCCGTCAGTACTAAATGAGCCCCCGTGAGAATGGTCACAGGGGCTCTTTTTTTTTTTGGAAGAGCCCCAGTGGACAAAAAATTAATTTGAGCCCTGCTTGTACATGTAAATGTCTTTAGAGTCTTGTCTTTTATAGTGATTGCAATCACTCAAGTCGATTCGACTACTAACGGTCATTATTTTGCCACTAAAAGACATTTTCAAGCCATTTCTTTTTTGAGGGAAGTTCTATTTCTAAATAAGTATTATCTTTCAAATGCCGTTGGAATTCAACCTTTTCATTTTTGTTGGCCTGCAAATAGACATAGTACCTTTAAAGTAGTTATGGATTTATTATTAATGTATCTCATTTGATGCTTAATCTATTAAAGATTATAGAAGGTACTTTCCCTAACTTTAGGGTTTAGGGAAGGGATCAAGTCTGCCTCCATGAGTGATGTATGAGCTTTGTTAAATTTTATACATTCATAGAAAGAAAACATCTTGTGGTAATGAATTCACAATCTTTCTGTCAACATTTCTTGTTACGCTTGATGAAGTAAATTTATTCAAAATTCTTTGAAATTATACATGCCCTTCACCTTCTTCACCGATGAAATCTGCTTTAGTAACTGACTTCACAATCTCTCTGTAAATATGTCTTGTTATGTCTTTCGTGATTGCAATCACTAAAGTCGATTCAACAACTAATGGTCATTATTTTCCCACTTAAAGACATTTTCAAACCAATTCGTTTTGAGGGAAGTTCTTGATTAGTATTATCTTTCAAATGCCGTTGAAATTTAACCTTTTCATTTGTTTGTCCTGCAAATGGACATAGTACCTTTAAGTAGTTATGGGTTTATTATTAATGCATCATTTGATGCTTAATCTATTAAAGATTATAGAAGGTATTTTCCCTAACTGTAGGGTTTAGGGAAGGGATCAAGTCCAGCTTCTGCCCTTTTTTATATATTTTGTATTCTTCAATCACACTCATCCCCCACACAGCGGTCAGCGCGAAGTCTCCACTCATCTCTTGATCCCCTAACCCTCGTTATCGGGGGGGGGGGGGGGGGGGGGGGTACAGAATGAGAGGAATGGAGAGGTCTACTGTCAACGTTGTATGATCAGTGGATTGAGCGTGCGATACGGAATGGTCTACAGGCTGGACTAGGGACGGGAGACCATCAGGACTGGGAATGGAGTCAATGGACCCTGCATGTGCCTAACCTTTACACTTAAGCCTATATATACCGATACATATACCGTAAATAACGTTGTATAAACCGCCCTCGTGTATTAACCGCACCCCTCTTTTTCGCCCTTAAAAAAAAAGATAACAATACCATTAAAGGCTTGAAGATTACACAAATGTTTCCAACTTGCAAGATACTGGTGTTTGATATAAACAGTCATATCCTACATGCATTAGTAGGATTTGATTAGGATTTGCCATTTGTAGCCTCAAAATGAAATAAAGTATTTTAGACATTTATTAATTCCACACCAAGAACATGAAATCTCCTTGATAATAGAAAATATTTATGATTTCATTGAATCAACATTTTATGCCTTTTGAAATTTGATGGGCCTATTATATTTTTAAAAAAAGTGCCCTGATACTAGAAAAAATGGTCAAATTGACACCTATCAACAATAATATGGTACTTTTGGTCACTTTTGGACCCCCAAATGACAATTTTTATTGATATTTGTCCACAGTCAGGCCTTATTCTCAGTAAGAATCAGTTGATGGGTGGATTTTGAAATCTTCTCTTTGCTGAATCCCAAGAACGTGATGAAAAATGTTATTGCTCCTGCCCTTTTTATATACATCCATCGCACAATTTTGTTTGTATTATATGCCTATTGATAGACATACCATAACCTGCTTTTATTTCCATGATGAATTCAAGTATTTTTTGTATAGCGTGTGTGTGGATGTGTGCGTGTGTGTGTGTGTGTGTGCGTGCGTGAGAAAGTATGTGTGTGTGTGTATTTGTGTGAGTGGCTGTTGTTATCCTTATCAAACAAAATTTTACAAATTCATTTTTCTTCTTAGCGTGGTCTGTGGGTAGGCATGTGGATATATGAATGTGATACTTTAAGTGCGTGTGTGTGTGTGAATAGTATCCTATCATAAATGTGGCACAGGGTGATTATTTATGAGGTAAACAAAAAGAGTACATGTACAGTATGCACAGTGAGTAATGATTACGATAGGCCTGTCTCTATCAGCTCGAGCTTGCCAAATAACCTACCATTTTCAGACTTGGGATATTATCCCAAAGCTCGATATTGCGTACCGATCGCTCATCACAAACTAGCTCGGACAGGTGCAAATTAGCCCACTATTTCCGAAATAGCAGGATATTTTGGAAAGAAGATCAACATTTCTTTGGATATTTTCTCGACTAAATATCCCGCTCATTTCAACTGGGGCTGATGAAGATGCAAATTAGCTGGATAATTTGCAATAGGGATAGTTGAAATAGCGGTTATTTTGGCAAACTCGAGCTGATGATGACAGGCCTTTTGAGTAATGATCATGATGACTTACTGCTTCTGTATGAACGGGGTGGACGGCAAACAAGAGACCGCTGATAAACGCAGGTCGAATATCCCTGAATACGATGCGATTGGTTACAAACGTGAAGATTATGCAAACAGCTGAGTGCAGACACACATTCCAGAGGTGATAGGAGAAGGGGTCGTAACCACTCATCAGATAATTCAACCTGTGGGGAAACAAAACAAGGTTTCAACTTTAATATGGATTTGTAACAACAAATCTGAAGAAAGGAAAAAAGCAGAGAGGGTGTTGAAATATAGATCCTGGTTGAACCTGTGTTATATTATTACATTTCTATGACTCCTTATAACATCTGAGGGTGTTTCACAAAGATCTTAAGTTGAACTTATTTTTAAGTTAGACTTAATATTTATGGAAAGCTGTTAGAATCTTTGAAAATATTTGTAAAAGTTATTTCAAAAGGCATAAAATGTTGATTCAATGAAATCATAAATATTTTCTATTATCAAGGAGATTTCATGTTCTTGGTGTGGAATTAGTAAATGTCTAAAATACTTTATTTCATTTTGAGGCTACAAATGGCTCTCCATAATTTATAAGTCCAACTTAGAGTTAAGTTTGACGTAGGATCTTACTTTATGAAACATCCCCTGTACTGTCTACACTTCATTTCATTTTACAGTATCTGCCCATTCAATCCTAAATTCTGTCTGCATTTCATCAAATTTGATATTTTATAATGAACATGTTTGTTTTTATTAAAGATAGATAAGATAGATAAATTTTGTTCAAATTGTACTAAACACTTATTATGTGCTCTTGGCAAGTTAGAGATGTTAAACTTTAAGAAAGAGAGAGGAAAACAAGAGAGAGGAAAAAAAGACAGAAACTTATTTTAAAATTAGAAAGCGTAATGCATGTACTGTATTATTAATCCTACAGAACAAAGTACTACTTTCTTGTTATATTTTCATGATAATGAACAATTCAAAATGTTTTAGGCATAGAATCTGCTTTAATTAGAGAGCAAGCTCATTTGAACAAAAAAGAAGAAAATATGTCTAACATACATGTATTCCCAGTTAATTATACATGCGAACAAATATGTACCTCAGTAGAACCCTACAATGTCAATATTGACCATGAATTCCACTGCAATTGATCTGCAGAATGAATAGTCACGGCTATCAGCCAAGTTTAAAGAAGCATGAAAATTGAGCTGTCAGCTCAATAAAATATAATGGTTTCGAAATTCTATCAGTGTCGGTAAATATTGACATACCTGTAATACACAACTCGTATCCATGTGCTTGTACTGTTTAGTAACTTTTGTATTATCACACTTAAGAATATCATGCAACTTCGGCTGCCAACTCAAATAAAACATAAACAATGTATTGTATGAAATCTTTCAATAACATATGGTCACACTACATCTTGTGTCATTTGTCAACATTGCGAGACGAACCAATTAATTTTTGAATGGTTGTGGTTGAAAGGAGTGTTTTTGAAAAGCAAATATTTTTGAGGTTTCTTTTTTCTTTCAGAATTTAACACAAAGGGGTGTGAACAGAAATACATTTGTATGTACAATGTAGATAGAACAATAATCAATGACATGTACACGCATCTCTTGCGATAACTTTCAAACAAAAATGAATGTGAAAATCAACAAGTCTGCTGACAGTCTGGTGTTATACATGTAGGTCAAGTCAGTCAAAAATAAATTAACAGACCATTTTCTTAGATTCACTGTTGACGAACCTACAGGTGTATGATGCAAAAGAAGGAATTGTTAAGCCCTAGACAGATTTAGATATGAAGGAGAAGAAGAAGAAGAAGAAAAAAAACTCTAGAAAAATCATTTACCAACCTAGAATGTTCAAATATATCTTTGGGAAACCCACTCATTACCTTAAAGGGAATCTCACTTTTACTTTTTAACAGCAGCTGATTAAAACAAACATGCAGTTCTGATTAAATTCAGGGCCCCGTGTTACAAAGAGCTGATATCAATTGCAACTCTGTACATAAGAGATAAGAGACTGCAAAATTGCGATTGATTGGAGGACTTGGGATTGATTTGGATCAATCGCAACTCTTTGTATGATGGGGCCCAGGTCTGCCGACAAGTAGGTTTGACTGTTTCACGAAACAGAATGTATAATAACAATCATTAAAGTTATATTCATACCTAAATGTAAGAACACAGAGTGGCCTGTAGGACTTGTGGCTGGTGTTGTCGCTCATGGACTTGCCCCAGAAGTCGTTTTGGAAGATCCTCGACAGAGGAGTCGACGGCAGAAGGTCCTTGTTGTTCTTGATGGCAAAGACATCGTCATGGACGAAGTCTGCATGCAAGGCATTGGAAAATAGGACGAAACTGACTGTTGCTACAATGGAGTAGTAAACGTAGCTTGGTCCGGAGGGGAGAGGTAGGGAATCAAAGAGTGAGGTGTCGACAGGCTTGGAATGTCTTCCGAGTTTCGTCTCGTCGTCGGGCGGGGCTGAATGGTTCCAGGACGAACCCTTGATGCGGGAGGAGACGGGAGAGATGCAGTTGTTGTTGTTGTTGGAGTTCCCATGGTGATGAGAAGAGGGTGGAGAATGGGACTTGCGGCTGGATGACTGGTGGCATCTGCGGCCGGTCATGATCGATGCTCCCTCCTACATGTTCCCTCCAATAAAGCTGCCGATCAGAATAAAAATAAAACAGAGAATGACAGAGAGAAAGAGAGAGAGAAAGAGAGATAGAGAGAAAGAGAGAGAGAGAGAAAGAGAGAGGGAAAATGGAGAGAGAGAGAGGGGGAAAATGGAGAGAGAGAGAGAGAGGGATAGAAAAATGGAGAAAGAGAGATTATTATAATTGGTCGTAAAAGCTATTACAGTTACCTATGGCTCCCTGAACATGTTCCAGAAGAAAAAACCTCTCTGATTACAACTCGCTCAACATTGAACATCATGGAAAAGAAGCATTACAAACATTTTGTTAGCATTGAATCAAGCCAATATTATCAAGCTTATTCATCCGAACGTACTTCTTTGATAGTATGTTGAATGACATGAATATTAAATTCAAATTCAAACAGAATTACTACTCAAAAATCTGACAACCAAGTTGTACATTGTGGTAGTGGTACAAAAAGTGTGGATTGAATTAAAAAATAATGCAGCAACTCTACAAACCTGAAGAACAACAACTTAATTTACTGATGCAAGCAGAATTACATTTAATTTAAGAGTATCTCTGGTTTGACAGATATATTTCCACACACAATGCAACTTGGACAATTGACAGATTTTCCTGGTTGGAATCCTATTGTACTGGAGTCACCCAATCCGATTCACTGCATGATCGAGTGCAGGGCAGCCATTCTTCTCTCTGCTAATACTGTTGGTAATAAGTACCTAGGGACACAATGTACATGTATTGTCCATTAAACCAGATAAGATCTTTAGATAGTCATTATATGACTGGTATAGTATAAAGAAATCCAAATTCTTAATGGGTAATATAAAGTGTAGTCAGGACTTCATTGTATATTGCCGAGGGAAAATGCTTTTATATCCCATAAGATGCTCTCCTGGTACCCGTTTCACAAAGCCTTTTGAATGACAAATGACAAAAATCAGTGACAAATCTGTTGATAACCAATCAGAAGCAGTGATTTCAGTAGCTTAAATAACAAAAACTGTCATTTGTCACTGATGGCAAGTTTTGTAAAACGCCCCCCAGGACACAAGTGACCAAGTCAAATAAATACAGATTAGTTAACAACTTAACTATTCAGTGTACATTTTTCAAGGATGTGACAAATTGATTTGTCCCAATTTACCTTTCTTGACAATGTAACATACTGTACATGTACTTACATCTATCAAAAAGCATTCAACACAGGCCCTAATTCCAGGGAAAAAAATTAATGTTTATTTTTCGGGGGCTACTTTTCAAGCTTGTCTCTAAAATTTGTTTTGCATTGAACTCTATGCAAATTTACAGGGGCTCTTTTATGAATTTTGGGTGCTGTTTTGGGCATTTCGGGGGTGATTTTGCCCGAGCCCCCGTGTATTTTTTCACTGCCTAATTCAACCAGTCCACCTTTCATTTTATAGTTACGAAAAATACAATAAAACATGACATTTACAAAGGGTATTAATAACTTAAATTGTTGACTTTATATTTTGTGTGAAGAATATTTTGATTACTAGGCCCATGGAAGAGAGATTACGATCATAATCTACATTTACATTTCTGATTAAGCAGTTCAGGAAGTCGTAAAGGAGTCTGCAATTTAATACAATAGGCCTGTCTTCACTATCTCGAGATTGCCAAATATCCAGCTATTTGAACTATCCCGATCGCAAACTATCCAGCTAATTTGCGTCTTCATCAGACCAAAGTAGCAATTTGAAGGATATTTGGTCAGGATTGTCATCCCAAGATATCTTGGGATAGTTTGCAAAATATCCCACTATTTGGCAAAATATCCAGCTATTTATATCCAGCGTATTGCGAATCTTCGGTCTAGTGAAGACGACGTCTTCACTAGATTTTCGGTCTAGTGAAGACGACGTCTTCACTAGACCGAAGATTCGCAATACGCGCTAACGCTGAGCAAAATATCTCGAGCTAATTTCTCAAGGTCGAGTTTCAAGTTTTGAGGTTGAATGTCGAGATAGTGAAGACGCGATTTGTTACTTCGGTATTATTTCCTAAATCAGAAATAGCGGGCTATTTGGCAATCTCGAGATGATGAAGACGCGCCTAATGATATTTTTTTCCTTTGCTTATCTTGTGTAATTTGATTTTTTGTATTGATATTTTTGAGGTTACTATAGATCATTCATTGGACACTACAGACATAACTAGAGATTTTAAACCTCAGTCTACAGTACATGTAAAATGATATTTTGTTTGGTATCCCATTATATATTCATCGTATCAGCTTTAAAATCTGTATTTTTGTAAAAGGATATAATTATTGCCTTATTTTCAGTTCATCAATATGGGAAAGATTATCAGGGGCATGATCGTTTGAATACAATTTAATAAAGGTTCAAAATGAAGCCTGATACAATATGTACAATGTACATTGCAAACCTCACAATAAACTTGTGTTTTCTTGCCGAGAGCAGTCGGCATACAACCTTTAAGTATCAATGATCGAGTCAATCTTGAATGATAATACACCAAGGTGCCGAGCCCAGAATCTTTAGTCCACTTCCTTGAGGCATACCTTTGTTAAAGACGAAGCACGGCTTCAACTTATTCAACTGAAGCACAGCCATTTTAGTGAATAAATCCTGGGGGGTGTTTCACGAAAAGTCGAACTTAACTCTAAGTTGGATTTACATGTAAACATTATGGATAGCCATTTGTAGCCTTAAATTTAAACATATTCAAAAGCAAAAATTTAAGTATTTTAGGCTTTTCATAAATTCCAGATCAGGAACATGAAATCTCCTTCATAATGACAATATACATGTATGAATGATTCGATTCTACATTTTATGCCTTTTAAAACAACTTTTACAAAAAAAGTTCTGAAGCTGCCAACGGCTTTCCATAAGTGTTAAGTCTAACTAAAGTTCAACTTACATGTAGGATCTTTGTGAAACACCCCCAGGTGCTATGGTTCATGCAATGCCAACATTGTGCTATTGTAGCAGATTTTATGTTCTTCTGCACAAGTACCCTTGTTTGATTTAACTTCATTATCCAACTACATGGTAAATTTGGAAGGGTAAGCCAAACATCCAAAGATTTACAGTACATACTTGGACCACAGTGTTTGCGGTGTGAATGTACATGTATGCAGCTGATGAGGGGTGAGGCAAAGATCTAATTATAACCTCTAAGGAGATCTATAGGGAGAAACTCAAGGTCCACAACATAGGGCCTACTGTAGGTGATAGATTAAAGCAGTGTACCGAATACATGTTACACTACATGTATGTTACAAGAAAGATGCAAACAAAAATGAAGAGAAAAAAAAAGTAATGAGAACAAGTTACAAAAAAGAAAGAAAGAGGGAGAGCACAGGGGAGAAAGGGAGAGAAATTGGAGATAAATTGGAGATAATTCAACGTGTGTAAGACCGCAAAAGAGAGCAAAAGAGAGCAAGTGAAGGAAGAGAGTAGTAAATATAATAAAGATGAAATAGAGAGAGAGAGAGAGAGAGAGAGAGTGGGAGAGAAAGAGAGGGAGAAAAGGAGAGAGGGAGTGAAAGAGAGGGAGAGAAAGAGAGGGAGAGAAAGAGAGAGAGAGAGAAAGAAAGAGAAAGAGAGGGAACTAAAGAGGGAGAGGGGAAGGGGGTGTTTAGAGAGAGGATGTGGAGCAGGAAGTCAGTATAAAAAAGCATGAACTCTGAGATTATTCACAGAAAAACTAGAAAATATTTTAAAACCAATTCAATATTCTGAAAACGGTGCAGTGAAACCTGCATAATTACTGTTTATGGCTTAGAATTAATGAACATTGCATACAACTGTACAGTACATTGTAAATGTAAATGTGTGCTGACAAGAATTTAAACAAGTTTAAATTAAAGTGAGAACACAGCTAGCCTCTTTTCTAGTCATGACCTCATGCAGGCACAAAGTCACTAAACCAGCAGTTAAGCTCTTGATGTTTGCACACTCTTCACCCCTCCATTGTAGAGGGGCACAAAAGAGCCCTCAATAGGGGTGAAAAATAACTCAAAGGGGGCTTGGCATGGAGCCTGAAATAGAATGCTGGAGATACTTCACTCAAACGAGGGGGATTGACTTTAAAGTTTAAAGGACGAAAATAAAATGGCTAACGGTCTCTTAGGGCGCTGGAGTGCTGGATGTGGGAGGGAAGAAGTGGACAGTCCCGAGAGTGTGGGAAGGGGGAGCCCACTCCTTCCTACACTTTAGATTTTTACCGACATCGAGAGATCCAATTCACTTGCATCATCTGTCCAAATTGTTTTCATGTCACAGAATTTTATTAGAGATGAGGGATTTTTGATGTGTGTCATCACCATTTTTTATTATTTATTTATGTTTACGGTAGTTTATTTCATTTATTTATTACTAATTAATTGTCAATATTATTATTATTATTTATTTATTTTTTTTTTTTTTTATTTTTTTTTTTTTTTTGGGGGGGGGGGGTGAGGGTGAGGAGGTACCCAGAGTCACTGGTATAACTATAAAGCTATCTTTACATGTACATGTACATTTATATAGTTTCATCTATTTTCCCTTGTACATTTACAGATACCACTATCATACCCCCATGTTTATTTTACCCCTCCCCCTATCCATTCAGTGTAGTAGCCCTGCTGAGCTTTTTGGTATTTTCATTGGGATCATCTTTACACTACAGTTTTTCAAACATGAATACTTGTAATAAATCTACATTTTATTTGTCAATTTAATATTTGGGAGTGGCTATTTGACATACACTGTAGTTATCACATTAAAGAGTATTACTGGTACTTGCCAAATGTATCTTCTACATGTACATGTATGCACAAATTCAAGTACAAATATGAGTGTATGTAATTAAGAATAGACAAATTCTAAGGATTCTACTGCATGAAATACATGTACTTTTAAGAGTATTAAGGGTTGGAAAAAAGGTGTTTGTTTTTATTCATGTACCGGTAGCTATTTTATGGTTTGCAAAATCAAAGAGTGTAATATTTGTTGAATTTTTTACTTTATTGAATATTTAAATGAAGTTTTTTTAAGTTTCATAGAATTTGTTAAGCTTTCCTAGACCAAGTGGCCCGAATTCACAAAGGAGGTTTAACATATTTTGGTTTAACCCCTCATTTACATATTGCTTAAAAATAAGTGCAATATACACCTGTATTAAGCGTACAGACTAAACCTTGCCTTGCGTGCGTCTAATATTGGACCTCTGACTGTGTCTCACTTATGAATTTTGTGCTAATTTTAGACCATGGGTTATAACCATGGGTTAAATTTAAACCTCTTTTGTGAATTTGGGCCAAACTGCACTGCCAAAATCATTCTGCAAAATACACTACATACAGTACATGTAGGTTACTGGTAGCTTGTCACACATGGCACACAGATGTGCCCTGGCTAATACTAATCAATTATGCAGCAGCGAGCCATGGATGCCTGGATTCTAAATTATTGACATGTTGGGCCTACTAATCATTCATTCGTGCGGGGGTGCATCCACAATGGCCGCACCCAGACACAATGGGAAATATTGACGTGGGTCTTGAATACAGTTTGACAGCATGTGCGAGATTGCCTTTGTCTGGTCAGGGTAACAGATCAATAGCGGTAAATTTGGCAGACAAAGGGGGTGAAAGGAGAAGGGGGCAAACTGAATACTCACAAGGACAATATCTCTTTGTATGCTGGAATAGAAGATTTGCCACATTTACATGTGTACCTGGCTTCAGATACACATTGCACTGTAAACGTTGAACAACATACAGAAAGACTTTGAATGCCTTGTAAACATGTATATTATGAAAGTCATGGATTAGGCGTTAATAACTAAACAAAATGGTCCGATAGGATTTTGAAATCACATGGAAAAGTACACGATAAATAGAAAGATAATAAAAAGTCTAAGAAGAAGCAATCCTCAAAAATGGAAGATATAAAATCCTTGATAAGGACTTGAAAATCAGATATTTTAGACAGGTTTCCCTGTAGATAGAACTCGAGGTCACTCTGGAAAATTGGAAAAGAAATATTCAAGACTAGATATCAGAAAATACTCTTTTAGCAATAGAGTCGTGGAGCTGTGGAACGGTCTCCCAGAAAGCGTTGTGGCAGCTGGGTCAGTCAACTCATTTAAGAATAGACTAGATAGTCACTGGTCAAAGAATGCTAGCCTTCTGTATGAGCCGGTCTAGGTGTTGTCTGTTGTTTCATGATATTACACAACCTCCTCCCTCCACAAATCGCAGTTACCATGGAAGAATCCTGGATCGATGAACAGGCTTAGACCTACAACATCGTGTATTAAAGTAAAGTAAGTAAAGTATACTATAGTTCATAAATAGGGTATCAAAAACTACTCTAGACTTCGATCCTCATTTAGGGTGCTTATACCGTGCTTTTCAGAAAGTGATTTACATGCACGTGGGTGATGTACATGTACAGTGCAGTGCACCCCCACCCCAATGAGCACAGGCCAAATACTTTCATACTGTAGGCCTACATGTACATGTATATTGATATAGAAAGCAACTTTACATAAACATGCTCAAAAAGCTTTACATTAATTAGTAAAAAGGTGAAATATTAAAAAAAAACGCTGACTGCATATGGTTTACAAAATCATAAGAGAGGGTAATCACATATAAATTTGTTACCAACAATTTAATATGACAAAGTGTACTGACAACATGTAGCATCATAATTAACAAACTCATATTTGTTAAAGAATATTGGTGCATATACTTATTACTTTTTATTTAAACACCCTCTCTCTCTCTCTCTCTCCCATTCTTCATTTTTTCATAATCTTTTTAGAACTTTATCCTAACCAAAAGTGTTAAATCTCTTTCTCATTTCTGAATGGTTTATTAAGACCTCAAAATAAAAACCCAAATACAATAAGCTCTTATTTATAATTATAGATCTACCGGTATATAGGTCTAGTATAAAGAAAGTAAAAATACAATATACGGTAGATCTATCTACTACTAGTACTAGGCCTAGATCTAGATCTAAATGAATCTAAATCAAGCTGATTCTGGTGTATGAAAGTGTAGAGTAAGGTAATGAAACTGAAGCTTCTCCAAATGTGAAACTGACATCTTATTCTTAAGCAGGGCTCCCACTTAGCCGAGTTGGAGCCTCAAGTTGTGGCGAGCTGGCGCGATCTTATGGCAAGCTGTTTATCATTAAAACATATTTCTTGATATCAGTAGGGGCGCTGGTCCAAGAATAAGGATCGTCTTCATAAACGAGGATCGTCTTTGTGAACGCAGATCAATGCGTCCTCTAAAATGAGGATCGTCTGCATTTTCACAGACGTTTCATATTTTTGATCGGCGCATTGGCGATGCAAAAAACGGATTCTGCAATGATTTTCTTGATGCATTTTATATTGACTTTGTACAGAGACCTTCACATTATGAGCAATAAATCCTTGGGAAGACGGACAACCCATAAAAGTAGACGGTGAACTAGCGTTATTTTCCATCGCCAGCGGGCCGTTCTGTAACATGAAACCCCCAGAGCGCCGATGAAAAAAAACGTCCTCGAAAATGCAGACTATCCTTATTTTTGAGGACGCATTTTGTCCTCGTTTATGAGGATATCCTTGTTTATGAGGACGATCCTCATTCTCGGACCAGCGCCCCTACTGTGATATCAAGAAATAATATTACGTTGTAAAGCAATGGTAATTCTTGATATCAAGAATTCGATTTCGTGATATCAAGAAGTTGATTTCTTGATATCAAGAATAAGCCCGTTTCGGGTAGCCGTTAAACCGACTACCCGCCGGTAAAGCCAGTAGTCGAATAATGAACTTGATAGCCGAATATTCGATGACTCATTGGGAACCCAAGAACATCGCCTCAAAAGATTCTAAATGGATGTGAAATAGATATCTGTCACAATAATTCTACTTTCTAAAACATTTTCAAAGGAAGTTTAAATAAATCAAATTCCTACCTAACCTTAAAAACTTAGAAGTAAACAACTAGCGGGCTGGCTCAATGTAGGTGCGGTGAATACAAATGTGCATTGCCCCACGTGTGATAATTCATGTAGTGAGATGAAGAAATACGTGACAACGAAGAAAAAAAAATTATAGCGATATTTTGTATGTAAATACCTGTCATGAACCTACAAATATGCAATATTTAATTTGTTTAACTATTATTATTGTAATATTTCTGGTTGATTCATGATTTTGACTATCGTGAAGATGGATGTTTGTCGATTCTAAATATATGTCTGGTAGTTAGCGTTGGGAATTGTAGTGTATTTCGTATTTTGAGTTTGTGTACATATGTGTGTTGGTTACATGATAATACAAAAGTGTAAGAATTTAAGACAAATTTTACAATGTAAATGATGAAATAAATATATATTACAGTATTTTAATTTATTTCTTCTGGAAAATCACGATCTTTTTTATTTACTGTATTAAAAATAAATATTTATAAGAACATAATTGAACGAGCCTGGGCGGCCATATTGAATTTAGTATGATACGTACCGTTATCACTGACCGTTATACATACATCGGTACTGTAGTGTATTTCATATTTTTGAGTTTGTGTAGTATGTGTGTTTGTTACATGATACAAAAGTTTAGGAATTTCGGACAAATTTTACAATGTAAATGATAAAATAAATATAGATCTATATTATAGTATTTTAATTTTTTTCTTATGGAAAATCACGATATTTTTTATTTACTATATTAAAAATAAATATTTATAAGAACATAATCGAACGAGCCTGGTCGGCCATATTGAATTTACCCATGTGAATCGTAACATATTTAGACAAACAACACTCGGCAAATCTTTAAAAATACTCATTTATTGTCGAATTGAAAACAGGAATCTTGTACAATTTCAAATAAAACATGATTAAAGACGGAAATATGAATGTAAGTACTTATTTTCTTCACAAATAGTTACATTTAAAGCAAGTTTTATAAAGTGAAAAACACTGCTTCCGCCCAGCACTAATTAGGACTAGGAGTGGTGGGGGAAATCCCCCGTGCTGGGCGGGCTCGCCCAGCGCCGCCCACCGTAGCTATAACGCTGAAAATAGTCTATATCAGCTTACACCTGTATTACCGACTAGTCGTCTACTCGTCCAAAAAAATCACTGTGTAGTCGACTACCAAAAAGGGGCTTTCAAAACAGGCTTAATCAAGAATGTATTTCTTGATATCAATCAATATATGTTTTAATGATAAAACTGCTTGCCATAAGATCGCGCCAGCTCGCCACAACTCGAGGCTCCAACTCGGCTAACCGCTAAGTGGGAGCCCTGCTTTATTATATTATAGTCTTCTTCTTAATCTTAACCTCCTTTTCTTCCCCTATCAGTTAGACAACAGGTCATTACTCTATTATACTATAGGCCTCTAGACTATATAGCCTAAATTGGTCCGACGGATTCGAATCAACGATCACACCACACAGAATTATAGCAGCAGCTCATTCATCCAGAGCCGAAACAAACGGACGGCTAACACTACGGCACACGCCCATGGCATTCATGCAGAGGATCGCCTCATCAGTGAGCCACTAACGCGCTGGGTCGAGTAGCTTGATACATAGATCGGAGGATGATAGTGGGGTTAAAAACAAGCGTCTTTTGCATAAACAATACGTATATTACTAAAAAAAATCACATGCTGCTTGTATGACTTGTAAGTGATTGTACTTACCAGTTTTCCCAGGTCTCCTAGTCCTATAATCAAATTTTGGAGATGGAAATTTAGATGGTCATCTGCATCCTTTCCTTCCGTCTCTCCACCCTTGTTGACAGCATGTTCATCATTTGCCAATAGAGGGCGGAGCGTAAATTGCATTTTAATCGAACTTGAGTCGAGTCGAGGATGCACAAATCCTTTCCCTACGGCCTCGATCCCCCAATCATCTTGGAAGATAAAAGTAGTAAATAATTATGATAAGAGTGATAATGATAATAATACGAGTAATAGTAATAATAATTATCATGATACTAATGATTATAATAATAATGATAATGACTCTAGCATTTCAAGGAATTAATTCCTACCAGGTACCCATTTGTATCATTGGGTTGTGTGTGGCCGTGTCTAGTTGCCAAAGGCTATTTTTTTGTCAAAATAATAATTCAGAGTTTTTTAAAATCCCTTTTCTGATACTTTTTGTCATTCAGTTTTTATATATTTGTTAGGCATATCCATACCAGTTCATTCTTACAAAGTCGGTCCATGGACAGTCGAGGTGGGGGGGGGGGGGGGTAGGTTGGCGCCAATTTTTAGATGCGACCGACGGCCCATTTCCGAAGGGCTTTTTTTGGTTTTTATTTGTTGTTCAATGTGCTGTGACTTAATACCATACTTCCTTTCGACTGTCTTTGGTTCTTGGGGTAAAGATATGGTGAAAACAAATTAAGACAATCCCGAAGGCTATAGCATAAGGTGACACCATTTCTGTTTGGTCAACTGACATGGTATAGCAAATTAAAATTGTCAAATTCTTGGATTTGTTTAGGGATACTATATCAGAGGGATCAAAACAGGCTCCTTGACTATTCAGTGACAAAAGGGATATTTTTACCTAACAAAATGTAAAAAGAACATCAACCATTTCCAGCTTATATAATTTATAACGATCGACCTATACAAGACATTGACGTAACAGTTCTGGCTCTGATTACGTTTAGATTTTGTAATAATTTGATCACGGTTTGTAACTTCATACTCGCTCAATAATTTTGCTGAATGGATCGCGTTTATGACGCAGAATTTAATCTCTCCCGTCTCAATATCTGAACCATTTTGTTAAAAATAGAGACATCAAAATGCTAGTCTGTGCCAATTTACTGAGAAAAAATCAATGCGTTGCTCGTTTGTCTTCCTTTATTGATGGTAAAGCTAGTTGCCATGGTTTTTAATTTCCAGGAACGCCACTGAATATGATTTCAACAATTTAACCAGAGATATAAAGAGGCCTTCTTTCTTTATATCTGTCTTTCTCTTTTTTGTATTACCATTTGACTCCGCAAAGAATGCGGACCCTGCTTATTGCTTTCCAACCTGATAAACCGAATGTTCTCATTATCATATAGACTTAAAGGTACTATGTCTCACTGCAAGCCTATAAATGAAAGGTTAAATTTCAACGGTATTTGAAAGATAATACTAATTTAGAACTTCCCTTAAAACGAAAGGTCGTGAAAATCTCTTTTTGTTGGAAAATAACGACCGTTAGTTGTCGAATCAGCATTTGGGATTGCAGTTCTTTATTAATTAGTCTGATTTTCAGACCCCTGTAACGAAGGATCGTACGATTTGTGATGCGAAAATGACAATGGGGTATTTATCCCAAATATGTTCTCTATGCCATGTACAAAAGGGTCTTGAAAATTCCCCTGAGATGATTTTTAGAAAGTAGTTGGGATCGTATTTTCAACAATATTTCCCCCCTGCCTTAACTTTGTGCCGATCACAAGAAATGTACGTCACGAAATATTCTCCCAGATTGAGAAACTCTTAGGTCAACAAAACCCAACCCCTCCTAGCTCTCCCATTGATATACCCTGCAGTATGCACATCCACACATAGAGACAGGAAGTTCAAGGCGCCGATAGCATCATAGTACGCGTTTGCGTGACCAACAGATAAAGCACGACGGCCGAATAGGGGAAAATACCTAAATTCACAGTTTGCTAATAAGGCAATGGCGGAACCACATTGATGAATGGAAGAGGGGGATGGGGGTGAGGGGAAGATGGGGGGGGGGGGGAGGGGGGCTCATGATGCTGAGCAAAACTTGTAAGTGTATATTGAGTCGATTGTCATGATAATCCGTTCCTCGGATATGACGTTAAATGGATGCCCCGCGTAGAGGAGATCAGTCAACACCTTTGCAGGTTATAAGAAACCAACTGCGCTAATCATTATGAAGAGCAGGGGCAAACCCTGGTGTAGTGGCATACATTCACCCCCTCAATCAGTTATACCGGAGGATGGAGAGACCCGAGGGTTACAGCCAAGGGTGTATCTAGGGATGGGAGGGGGGGGGGGGGTGTTCACCCTTTTGGCAAACGGGGGATGTGTTTTAGGCGTTCAGAATTTTAAAGACACCCATTATCTGTGTTTTATCTATACTCCCCCCCGGTCTTTTTTAATGCTCGTGGGGGGGGGGGGGGGGGCTGTTATTGACCTTTAAATATTTTCTCACGAACTGGGCAATTTTGTCTTCAATAGTGCTTCTTAGCCCCCCCCCCCCCCCCCCCTTCCTTATTCACCGGCTGGCTGATTTCGCCACTAAATATTTTCTCACGAATTGGGCAAAAACACCTCACCTTAAAAAATCCTGGCTTCGCCCCTGGTTACAGTGATTCTTTTCGCTTTTCGCCTCCCAGTTAAAGGTGACGTCAAATACATAATAATAGTAAATGTGCTATCCATAATAATAAATACTGTGAGTAGCGCCCCAAAGGAGAAATTTATGATAAATATGTACACGACGAACGTGATCTCAGAATCTCAGAATTATCTCAGAATCCAACCATTCCTTTCTTTCTTATTATTGGTCCGATGCAATTCAGACTAACGCCATTTGGTGTATATTGTTTTTCTGCATTTATGCAAATTAACTTATTACAAGGGCAGGATTGACGTTTAAAGTTTGTGCTGAAGATGGATATATCGTACATGAAAATGCCCAGAGCTTTGGAGAAAAAAAGGAGATGATGTGCAATCTACGTATGAACATTGAACACAAGTTGAACATGCCATACTATACCGTATTAGTGCTGGTATGATTGGGGGTGACAAGGGGGGGGGGGGTGGAGGGGGTTGAACAAAAAGGGAATATTCGGGTATTAAACGATCACCTCATAATATTCTTCACATTCACTTCATATTCAGGTCGAAAGGTCGTCTATCGCTAATAAACGTGTTTATGATAAAGTTTAATTGTCACAAAGAGTGTCAACATTTCTGCTCATCAATTCGCGGAAGTTAGAAATAGGAAAACTTCAACCTCGGGCAAGCGACGTAATAAGGCCCCGGCGAAGTGCTTGTTCTCATACGCCTATATGCTTGCTAGTCCCATGAATATCTTACCCACATGTATCCATCATGTCAATTCTAGTCTAGAAGAGGAAGGTCGCATCCGGGGCACGCCCCGTCCCTTGCTTGCTCAAGCTTTATAATAATAATAATAATTATTATAATAGGCATTTCTATAGCGCCGTCTATCTAAAAACTTCTATTCCGAGGCGCATTAATTACTATTACCCCGGCTTTAAACTAGCTGCCATTACAGCGCTCCACCATTTCAAGGAATTAATTCCTGCCAGGTACCCATTTACCTCACCTGAGTCGAGTGTGGCAAATGAAGATTAAAGATGAAGTTTAGTTCTGGTCATGCGATTGCATTGTGAAAGAAACGGTGTGGAATCGACCAGAAAAGGTTGATCATCTAGCATATAAGAATTTGTGTGTATTGCAAGGTTCTGGAATCATCAAAATGATAAGAAATTTGGCCAAGTCTTGGTAAAGTTGCAAACACTGTACACAGAAAGATGTATATGGGACTACACGAACACGTGGCGTAAAAATCCTACCCCCGAATTTTACGATGTTACATGACATATTTAGAATATGAAGGCATTTTAAGAGCCATGCTTTTCAGGGAACATGTCTTATCTGATGTTCTTCCTTACTTGCATAATAAGAATGATATAACGCTCACAAATTATTTTTCACCTCTTCCCAGAACTCAACCTTCTCTTTAATGCCTTGCCAACGGACATTAGTGCCTTATCGGGGATCGAACCACGACCTTTTATTCTATGCTTACTCGCCACTCTTGGGAAATAACTCACATCTCCGCTATATCCCTTAGCTTCTCTGTAAGAAATAGACACTTGGGAATAAAGCAACAACTTCCAAACTCTCCGGGCTACCATCTTCTTGAGCATAAGACATTGGTCATCTCCATCTTTTATACAGTGATGGATCACCGCCGATCGTTTCTTCTTGTTTCATTTGTGCCGGGGCGTTTGTATCCCATTTCATTGCCTATAATTCCCCCATCCAATATATCAACGAAAATAGTCAAAAACCGGCAATAACAGATTGGTGAGGGAATGATGGTACCGTAGAGGAAGCCCCACAAAAACACCGATACAAATAGATAATCATTAGGCAATTAGCGATGGGGGTAATGCATCGATGAAACACGTACATTGTAAAAGGCGAGCCAAAACTCAATTATGAGCCATATACATTTGGATCCCAGATGGGACAAACGAAATGTCAATGTGATTTGAGCTATAGATTTGCTAAATCAAATTTGCTATATCGAAGGCGAGTTCAATGTGACTTTCAAAATCGAGCCGGTATAGTATTGTTGTTATACTGTCTGGTAAATTTCCTAAAAGCCATACATTGTGAAAAGGGCAAAATTGGGCAATATTTTCCCAACACTTTGCCCAACGTTGTGCTAATAGTCAACCAAACCATTTATCAGTAGGCAATAATTCGCCCAGTGGTAATGGTAAACGTAAGTACCCAACTTCACACGTGCATAATTGTTTCGTATTTTTTCCTTTGTAATAAATACCCTGTTTCCCTTCTTATAAGTGCCCCTTTTCAGATGCTTGAATTTTCCCTTTACTTCTGATAAGAGACTTCCTATCCACATTTGACAGCTGCCTCTTTTACATTGACCAACAAAATCGTACAAAGTCAAATTAACTGCTCAGAATCGTCCACCAATAAATTGTGCAAGGAGCTAATTAAACACGTTGATACCCATCAATCTCCAAAAGCTGTTTTCCTCCCTGAATATATAAATTTATTATTATTTAGAGCTACTTCTATTCATATTTTGATCTATGTATTAAATTATACTCCTTTCCTAGGGAAGAAAAAATATTTTAAATATGAATTATTTATTCTATTAAGAAATGGATTTCTTGATGTATGAATGACATTTCAATTATCAACAGTCAAAATTGAATTTCTTTGGGCTACAAATTACACTAAAAGCTAGAATAAACCTCCGGAGCACCATCTCTTTTCAAGGTTAGACATGTATGCCAAATGTGACAGATTGCGTGGTTTAATGACGTGCTACGAAATCCTCATTACCTCTTCTCCTCCTTTGTAATCAATCCTTCTTAAAAATAGCATCTATTTGTAATTCTTAGCAATGTACTAATTCAAAAGGACAATGTAAAGAAATCACAGGAAATGAGGAACTTGTTCATACAATGGTGAATTTTAGATTTAGTTTCTGGATTAACACAGTTTTTATCCTGGGGGCTCACAGTAAGGAGGCCATTGCTTAGCCAATGAGTCATGACTGTACGCAGCGGGCGCTAGGGTACGTCGACGCCCCCACACAAAAAAAAACAACAAAGTCCCAATCCCCAACAGGAAAAATTCCTCTGTAGGGCCATGCATTATGGTTCAAGGCATGCCCACATAGAGGATTTGTTTATGTTGAGGGTCGGGGCAAACTGCTATGAATTATTGAAAATATATTGCATTTCTTTGATTTTTTGTTTTTGTGGGGGCGTCGACGTTAGTGCCATGGCGGGACTCGAGCCGCGAACCATGTGATCCACAGTCCGGTGACGTATCCAATAGACCACGACACATTTACGCTATCAAAGGATAATTGCATTAAATTAGTTTAGATATATGTGAAATGTCCACACAAAAAAGGCATATAATTTCAATTCTTGTGGATATAGCGCCCTCAGACTAATCTCATCTTTCGCACAATCTAAACAGATATTAAAATTAAGTGCGAAACACATTAGTATTGCTAGTGAAAAAAATTGTTTCATGTTTTCAAATTTCCAAAGTTCATGTAATTCTTTTGAGAATTTTTTTTTCTTCCAAGGTATTGGTGAAACATGTTCATTTCCAAAACATGACAAAGGGCGCGAAATAACGAAGAAATATGGATGTGCCAAATCTTGTTCACTTTTGCATCTAATCTCATCTCAACTGGTAGCTGTTCAATATCCATACAAATATATATATTGTACTACATAGACGAGCCAATTATTCATTGACGTTGCTATTGGATCTTAACGAATCGAAATCGAACATATTCAATGCGATGTATTTCTTTCCCTTGTGTCAAATCCACACATCTATATTACATTAACAATTTCAATCAACAGTGAATTACAGCGGAATTCAGTTCCTCAAATCCCTAATCAATCCCACAGTTTCCAACAAACCTGTCATGCTTGTATTTGTTGCTCAGGTTTTATCACAAACCATCACAAATAGGAATTAGGTGGAGATCGAGCATGCAACTGCAACCTTAAGAATTCGAGGTGGAATATTTTTAACACGTTTTAAGGCAGTCTAATCTTTGTAATAAGTTATTTGTATGCACGCATAAAAGAGAGTTGCGAAAGTAAGAAATAAATCGGAAAAATAATAAGGGAGTTAGAAATTCAATGTTCAAATGTCCAGTTGGCAGTTTGGTCAGTATATTGTGATGTCTTAGGGGGGGGGGGGGGGTGGCGAAACTCCTATTTGTCGTGAACATAAATATCATTAATTTCGGTTTTTCTCATAAGCGCCTTCTCTCCCGATGAACTACTCAAAATATTTAATGGATAGTATATTAGATAGGTATATTTATAAGATGAGGACGTGGATCCTAATCAAATGATTAGTTAAGAGCGTACACGTGCCCAGGCATTTATTTTGCCTAACACGTACTTTTGATAATGACCGGTCATTATCAAATGCTAATGACCGATCATTCCTAAAATCATGTTATAAAACATCTTGTTATAAAAAAAAAAAAAAACATAATCTTATAAAACAAATAATACACATCATTTTGTTCGGGCATTACTAAAATTACCCATACTTAGTACCTTCATAATGGTCCAAACACCCTCGGCTTTCGCCTCTGTCGTGTTAGACTGTTTCCAAAGGTACCTTGTGTGGATAATCCACACTAATGCCCTCATTGATGTCTATTATTTGTATAATATATATATATGTATAATTGACCCACCAGAGTTTGAAGAAACACAAAGATAATTTAGTCATCTTGTGTTTTGGAGCAATGGGAATGTTGTCCGGCATTTCTATACAGTGACACTGCAGATTCAGCAAATTTGAAAGTCTCATAGGTACAGTGATTACAATTTTGTAGAATTAATTACTTTCTTGTTTTTGTCCGATGTCACTTAACTTTTTACCAGTCTGTTTCTCAGATTTTGTTAAAATCCTTTCTGTTCGTATAACTTGACATTAAAGGTACTATGTCCAAATTTGCAGAAAAGGTTAAATTCCAACGTCATTTGAAAGTTAATACTAATTTAGAACTTGCCTAAAAAAAAAAGGGGGGGGGGGGCTTGAAAATGTTTTTTAAGTGGGAAAATAACGACTATTATTAGTTGTCGAATCGACTTAAGAGCTATAGAGCCAGTAAGTAATAGTCTGAATTTCAGTACGCTTTATGCTGCGCAAAGATTTAATCAGTGTAATTTTGGCCATAACAAGAAGTGGGTTATTGATGTAGACAAATGCTCATGTACCCTTTACAGCTCATTGTATGTATGTTATTTATTACCAAAGAAGAAAAAAGTCAGCCAGTCACTCAATAGTGTCTGACAGTGAAGTCCAGCAAGTAAACGGGTTCCCTTGCATAATTTGAATATTAGGACACTGCTAACGTTTAACTTTCACAGATAGGACATACATGACATGTTCATAATTCCTGCAAAGTTCTACAGAATCTGATGTTGGCTGCAGAAGGGACACAGTAGCTTTATGATTGGATTTTCCATTAACACCCCACTATTTATTAGTTTATTAATTGACAACTACACAAGGATCAAGCTATATCCCATAGTACATGTATAACGTTCAGATTGAATTTTTTTTAATGTTTTTTTTTACATGCGTGTGTGTGTATTGGGTTTTTACAGACGTGTATCAATCAGATATGATTATTTACGTCTGGGGACCGACCTTTAAACGTCACCATCCGAAAGACGTGACTCAGTTTCGAACCTGCGTCCTCTGCTGAATCAGTTTGTAACTTCCACTTTTAGCTGGATTACAGGCGCACGCCACAACGTCTAGTTGTTAAAGTTAGCGCGCTTTTATCAATAATAGCAGATTCGTTTGTAATAGTCGATATAACATTGTTTTACTTTCTTTTACATTATACTCAACAGTTAAGCACGATTATGCTCTACAAAGCAACGCATTAACAGACACATGCAACAGTTTTTGATTTGATTTGATTTATTTACCAACAGCAAAACATTTCATACATTTTTCATACATTTTATACAATAAATACATATACAGGAAGAGAAACTATTGGTTGGTAAAAGGGGCCAGATAATAGCACATGTGCTAGTCGAGCCTAACCCCTTAAACAGCTATACATAGTACTTTGGTACAAATCAGTTTAGAGAATGTAACAGTTGTGCAACTATTTATATAACATAAGCATATCTCAGAAAATGTGGGTTTCGAGTGACCGCAAAAACCGGTTTTCTGTGTGCTTTATTCACATATCGAGTTCTCTTTTTTAATTAACAGTTCTACGAATAATTAACTTTCAATTTTTGTACTCGTTTCACGAGGAAAAGAAGAGGGGGAGAACAAACAAAGAAAGGAAAAAAACTTAAAAATAATTGTGTAACCAGGCGATGAAATGTTTCTGTTGATGTATACATATGTTTAGTGTAAATATCTCTTTCATTTCTTGTGCCAACCATTAAACAAAAACTGATTGTAGGTATTGACCCCCTCCCAACACCACCACCATTGGCGGAAATCTCTTTTGAAAAGATACTTCAAAACCTTTTGACAAACGTACAACAAAAATAAAGGCGATATATTTTGGGGTCGAACTTTTGCTATGGCATTCTGACAACCGCCCCCTCCACAGATTGAGAACTTGACAATTTGTGTTGGGTGATTTATTTGAAGGCATATTAAATAAGAAAACACAAATCGAATTGCGACATTTTTGACATTACGTTCCCCATTTTTAAATGTGGAGCGAGTGGCTGAAGGGAAACGAGCCGGAATTTTTGCTGTAGCCCGACCCCACTAAATTCATGCAGTGATATGTTTTATAACGTTTTATGACATTTAATCTACAATCTCTGTCTTATATCACTTCAGTCAGAATAAATACATTCAAGTGTCATCAGTAGGTCTATTAACGATTGATTTGAATTAAATTTGTGATTTTTTAATGTAATATGCATACTAGATGTTTAGTTCATTATCATTTTTTAACCAGATTTACACAGTAGTCCCCGACAACCAACTCCAGAAATATTACTACAAGAAGTCATCGAAATAGTATTTTGCAGGATTAGAAAAATCGGGGAACTATAAGAAAACAAATCCATAATAAAACGTAGAACAGATTGACAACACGCTAATAGATGAGCGTACGATCTTTTGTTTAGGTCATATAAATGTGATTTGACCTTCAACAGGCCTTCAACGCTCTTACCTTAACAAAATGAAACTTTATTTTTGGTATCTATGAAACCAAATTTCCAAATCTGTTGTTATTGATGTTTTAGAATAAGTTTTTATTAAATACGTATGGCGTATTTAATGTATAGAGTGGCTAGAGAATGATTCCGAAATAATAAAATCGATTTGGAGACGTTAATGTTATTCATGTGTGCGTGTGGCTGATTATGCTGAAAACATTATCTCGAATTTAAGTTACGCTAAATTGCACGTGCGCGTGTGTGTATGTGGGAGAGAGAGAAATGGGATATAGACAGAGAGAGGAGAGGGAGAGGGGAGGGGGGAGAGAGAGAGGGGAGGGTACAAAGGAAAAAATAAAGAGAGAGAGAGAGAGCGAGCGTAGAAAAAGATAAAGAAAAAGGAAGAATGAAAAGGTCGATGTGGAGTATTATGTGGGTTGGAGGTTGCGAGAATGCGCGCGCGTGTATGTATGTGGGTGTGCGTGGGAGAGATAGCGAGCGAGGGAGAGAATGAGACACAGAGAAGAAAGGGAGAGGCGGTGGAGAGATAGCGATCGAGCAAGCGGAAGGAAAAACGCAAAAATAAAGAAAAAACAAAAAGATCACGAAGACCGATGAGAAATATAATATGGGTGAGAAGCAAAAATTGAGTGTTTAATATGTGTGCGTGTGTGTGTTGGCGTGTGTATGTATCACTGGGGTTATTGCAGCCTCTTTTTGTTTATTTATTCAATTGTGTTGAATAGATTATTTCTATTATTCTGTCGCTCCAACTTTGGGTATTCTGAGGAGGCTAGGAACAGTGTTCGGTATGTGGGTGGAAGTGCGGTCGGGTGGTGTGTGTGTTTGTGTGTGTGCGGGGTGCGTGTGCGTACGTGTGTGTGTGTGTGTGTGTGTGTCTGTGTGTGTCCCATGGTGGGGAGGGGGTAGTAGTGGGTTGTACGGGGTTATTTGTTTTAATTTACAACTGATTTTGTTTCTTCTCCATCAATCATACAATCTATGTATTGAATATGAATTGAATCATGTCAAGATGAAAAACGAATTATTTGAATTTTGTACCCGCTTATATTGAAACGGAAATAAATTAAATAAATTACCCCCCCCCCCCCCCAAAAAAAAAAAAAAAAAAATTCTAACCGCAAACTCATACAGCCGCAAGATGACGCAAATCCAACCAGATGAACGCTTTGAAATACTCATATGCACGCCCAATTGAGTAACGAGAACGTCACTTGAGAGAAAGAGAGCGACGCAATTCCATGCTGGCGAAGATTTCGTGACCGATCGAAATATCGGCACGAAAGCATTAACAGTTCGGATTGACTAATCTCATTTCTAATTTAAAGTTTTGATTGGATCCCATTTGGTGTGAGATTTCTAAAGGGAAATCAAACATTGATAGCAAAATACTCTAAGACTAGAGGCTACCAGGAAAAATCAGAAAAGTAGACTAATACATTTTTTGAATGAAATCAGACACTAAAAAAGTTAGAAAGTTATTAAACTTGAGAGTTGTTATCATTATCCGTATGGGTTCTTTGAATTGGCTAATATCTCTGTGATGTAGTGTCAGACTACTTTCCCATTTGTTTTAACGCACAAATTGACCAAGCTTTCAATTTGTCTATAATGTATGACTCAAGAGGGTGTATTCTCTTAAAGATCTGGTGAAATCCAAATATAAGTTAATTCATAATGATGTGGATGGCTGCATACAACTCATGTTTTGATATTAAAAACATCTAAATATATTTCATAGATTCTTAAATGTTTTTTAATATAATTTTCTCGGACATGCTACGCTCCACCATAAAAAGGAAGGCTCCAGATCTCACATCTCTTGTGATATCATCTGTCAATCATTAGTGAGCTAACAAGAGACAGTGGAATGTAACTTCCGCCAGCTCAGCACATGCTCACAAAAGAAATGCATTCTCAAATACAATACCTGCACATTACTTTTCTTTTACTGGTGATGCTACAGCACGCCTGACATACCATCTCCTACATTGGTTTGTATGGTCTATTGTAAACAGATAGTCAGCTCTGGTGAAATGTTTTGTTTCATTTATCTGTAATATTATATGTCAGGCACTATAGTGTGGTACGGTATGTCACTGAAACAGCTCCCGTAGGATTTTTGTGCCAAAGTTGATTTTTGTGCTGTTTTGGCTTCAAAAGGGTCCCAATTGGCCAAAAATGATGGGGTTCAAATTTTCAGACCCTCCTTCATTTCCTGGGGGGTCCTAGACCGGGAGCCAGGGGGGGGGGGGTCAACCTAGCTGGGAAGGAAACCAATTTTAATGTGTACAGATGTAAAGGTCGCATAGCTTCACTTAACAAACTGACCGTCTGGCATGTTCTGAGTGGTGGGTGTGGCCAGGAACATGGCCGGAAGCAGTTTGGGATTAGGGGAGGAGGCAAACATTCCAGGGGGCTCACCTTTCAGGGGCAGTGGAGTAATGAGCAAAAACGTTTTTTTTGGGGGGCAGAAGAAAAATCTGCACCACCATCACTCTAAAGCAGGGCTCCCACTTAGCCGAGTTGTATTAGCGAGTTATGGCGAGGTGTGGTGAGTTGCCTCAAAGAGGCACTCGCAATAACTCGCAAACAATTCGGTATGGCTTAGCGTAACTCTTTACAACATTCCAAGACTCTCCTCGAAGTCGCGAGCAGTTCCAAAAAGTTGAACATGTTCACAAATTTTCCCCGATTCGTTGTAATTCGAGGTGATCTCGCCTACACTCGTAATATTCTCGCATTACTCGTAACAAGCTCGCGCTGCACTCTTAATAACTCGTAGCAACTAGCCACCTTATGAAGAGTGCAGCGAAAGCTTTTTACGAGTAATGCGAGTATATAACGAATGTAAGCGAGTTCACCTCGAGTAATAACAACGAATTAGTGAAAATTTTGAACATGTTCAAAATTTTCGCTGATTCGTTGTAGCTCGAGGTAAACTTGCAGCAACTCGCCACCTTATGAAGAGTGCAGCGTGAGCTAGTTACAAGTAATACGTGTTTATTACGAGTGTAGGCGAGTTCACCTCGAATTACCACGAATCGGGGATTTTTTTTTAACATGTTCAAAATTTTGGAACTGCTCGCGACTTCGAGGAGAGTCGTGGAATGTTGTAAAGAGTTACGCTAAGCCATACCGAATTATTTGCGAGTTTAGCGAGTGCCTCTTTGAGGCAACTCACCACACCTTGCCATAACTCGCTAATACAACTCGGCTAAGTGGGAGCCCTGCTTAAGGGCTCCCACTTAGCCGAGTTGTGGTGAGTTGCCTCAAAGAGGCACTCGCAATAACTCGCTATTAACATTTCGGTATGGCTTAGCGTAACTCTTTACAACATTCCACGACTCTCCCCGAAGTCGCGAGCAGATCCAACATTTTGAACATGTTCAAAAAAATTCCCAGATTCGTTGTAATTCGAGGTGAACTCGCCTACACTCGTAATATACACATATTACTTGTAACAAGCTCGCGCTGCAATCTTCATAAGGTGGCGAGTTGCTACGAGTATATTACGAGTGTTAAGCAAGCTCACCTCGAGCTACAACGAATCAGCGAAAATTTTGAACATGTTCAAAATGTTCACTGATTCGTTGTTACTCGAGGTGAATACGTTGTTACTCGAGGTGAACTCGCTTCATAAGGTGGCTATAGTTGCTACGACTTATGGGTGCAGCGCGAGCTTGTTACGAGTAATGCGAGAATATTACGAGTGTAGGCGAGTTTACCTCGAATTACAACGAATAGGGAAAATGTTGTGAACATGTTCAAAATTTAGGAACTGATCGCGACTTCGAGGAGAGTCGTGGAATGTTGTAAAGAGTTACGCTAAGCCATACCGAATTGTTCGCGAGTTATTGCGAGTGCCTCTTTGAGGCAACTCACCACAATTCGCCATAACTCGCAAATACAACTCGCTAAGTGGGAGCCCTGCTTTACACCTTACATGCCGGCCCCGCGGAAAGTATTAACGATCAGGTAGAGCGGAGTGAGTGCATCGTAAATTGGCGTGGGGTCCAGTGTCTTTGCCCCGGCGGGGTCAAGGGGCGAAGCCCTCGGAAGCTGCGCGGGTTTTAGGCATTAAATTAGGGTCTGATAAGCATATTTAGATACCTTATTTGTGACACTGGCAGATCAATAATTGAAGTAGGGTCCAGGGGGCTGTGTCCCATGAAGCTCAGTGTTCAAGGCATTTAATTATGATCAGATGAGCATTTAACGACCCGTCTTAGGGCCCTTGGTGAGGTCCAGGGTGTGGAGCCCCCGGAAGCTCAAGGGTTTTTGGTATTTAATTACGGTCAGAAGAGCATATTTTGATACCTCATTTGTGACACTGGCAGGTCAGAAGAGCATATTTTGATACCTCATTTGTGACACTGGCAGGTCACTCATTCTTTCTTTCTCTCTTTCTTTCTTTTTCTCTTTAACACACTTTTTCAAAAAAGTGAGGAGGGATTGAGCCCTACCGTTCTGCAGGCCCTGACATGAAGGCTTCTAAATGAGCATATTTTTTTGCCTAATTGTAAATTTGGGAGACTTGTCATTTTTCAACAAAGGCATACAAAGGTATAATTTACCTCCCAAAAAGAGAAAAAATCACAGAAAATCATGTCATTTCAGCAACATGTTCAAAAAGACCACATGATTTATGCAACAGGCATGTAGACGGTGATGTGTTGTCAAAATTATAAGCTAGTACCTAATGACATTTTCGAATCATCAAATCGTGAGATCCTTAGAAGTTCAAGGATCAGTAACGATTTTAAATTATTCATGGCTAAGCAGAAAAGATTTCAAATTGATCTCAGTTGTACTTATGGAACTTCCTATTTGAAATACACAAAGACTAAAACTGAGATTTAATCGAATCAAGTAGTTTCATAATGTTCCTTCGATTTTTGTACCGAGTTACTTGTAATCGAGAGAAAAAATAACTTTGCATACCTAGCCGAAACTATTTTTTGAGAAAAGTTTATGTCATTCTAATCTTATCACAATAGGAATTATACAGAGTATTGGTTGCTTACAAGCATACACGTGTTTTCTTTGTAGTCAGGCAAAATAAACCAATAAACCAAATATGGCGATATTATATTATATTCATGTTGATCGATGCACTAACTTGTCTTGGGCATTGGCAAGGTTATGACAAGCGGCTGGAAGGGGCGGGGTAGGGGTGGGGGGGGGCAACTGCCAATGTCCACATTTCCTGAAACATCCAAAAGTATAGGAGAAGAACTTATCAAATGCACTCAGCGCTCTAAATCCTTTGAAATGTCTGCACTACTAAGTGTATAATCACTTTTGTCCAGTTAATATACCGATATACTGGCAAAAATCAGAGGAATATCTACAATAAAGCACCTTTTTGGCTCAAAATTTATATCTACACACTACATCACTCATTGAAATTGATGAAGGTATTTTAATTATCCATCTTTTGACACCAAATACATGGTGATTAGAAGTTTTAGTTCAAAGTTATCTTTAAAACTCGATGTAAACACACTAAACAGGTCCTTAATACACTAATGCAAGTATATGCATTATGCATACAGTTAATACACATTTGGGCAAAAATGTGGAAATCAAATCAATAACTATGGATTGCTATAACCTTTTATTGAACGATATATAAACCTCTCCCTCGCACAGGATATTATCGTTGTACATAATCAAATGCCTGGGAAGTTGTGAAAAAAATGCAATTCTCCGATTTTGATATATGGAAAGTATTGTTTTTTTGATAAAATTCAATTTTTCGAAAATTATAAAAATCATGTTTTTTACTTAAATTTGCGATGTTAATTAATCCCAAATTCTTTGAAATTGGTATCAAAGTGTAGATAATTTTTTTTTCACATGATATTAAACTCATGGTGATTCAAGGTTTCCTTAAAATATTATTTAAATAATACTATTTTATCGTCAAAAGGGTCACTTTTTTGGTGGGGGCGTCCCCCTGGCCACACCCACCACTTAGAACATTCCAGACGGTCAATTTGTTATGTGGAGCTATGCGATCTTTACATCTGTGCACATGGAAATTGGTTTCCTTCCAAACTAGGTTGACCCCCTCCCCCCCTGGCTCCCGGTCTAGGACCCCAATCCCCACCCCCCCCCCCCCCCCAGGATATGAAGGAGGGAACCCCATCATTTTTGGCCAATTGGGACCCTTTTGAAGCCAAAACAGCAACAACAAAAAATCAACTTTGGCACAAAAATCCTACGGGATTACATACCATACCGCACTACTATGTTGTATTCCCAACCCTTATTGATGTATTTTGTCATGTTCCTATAATTTGGTACTTATATTTATCTCTCAATTATATATCTTTAGGTCGGCAACTTATAAGGGTCACTTCCTTTTGGCTGGTACCCGCCAAGAAACTTGTATATTGTTGTACCAATTTAAAATCACTTATTTATGTTTTTAATTTCACAATGTATAGTTCTATGAATGTATTTTATATTTTGAGAAATTGCTCTGGTAAAATAAAAATGATTTCAATTGAATTGATCGAAAGGAGATTTATTCGCGAATATGTTACCATCCTTAGTCATCCGTTAGCATCGACTTTAGTGATCTCATATTTTAAAAATCCATAACTTTCTTATCATTTGTTCGATTTATTCTAAACTTCCGCCATTCTGTTTATCTTTTTTTCTGCTTTCATACAAATTAACTTATTACAAGGGTTGGAGTGTTCTTTCGCTTGGGATCGACGAACTTCTCAGGCTTTGCGGAGCATCGCAAAGTCGTACACTCCGAAACGACCATGATGATGAAGGTCTCTTGACTCTGTTTGATGAATGTGTTTGACAGAGATTTCCGCCTTTGAAACTGACCTGACGGCGTTCGGGATAATGGCGGTGATCGGGTATCCTTCTCTCTAATCAGAACGATTAATCTAATTGACGCAGGGGATTCCGAGTGCGTGTTTTACCTTACGGAGGTGTGTCCCCATTATTTACTTTGAAAGTTACGATATTCGATTTTAACAACTTTTCATCTCCTGCTACTGCAGAGCAAATTCAACGGCTTCTGCATGCCGTGTCCGGGTGTTTCTAATTAAAACTTCTTACTACTATTAACGAAACTTTACAAGCTATTATATACTAAGTATAAGACCTACTAATTCCATCGATCCATACTTTGTAAACAATTTAATCCTCGATATCTTAATAACAATGCAATAGACGTTAGTAAATAAATAATACACAACAGTGAGGGCATTAGTAAGAATTACCCACATTGTACTTTTGAAACAGTCTAACACGCTCGAGACGATAGCCGAAGGTGTTTGGACTATTTCGTAGGTACATAGTGCGGGTAATTTGATTAATGCCCGAACAAAATGATACATATTATTTGCTTTATAAAATGATGTTTTATAACGGAATTTTACTAATGACCGGTCAGTATTTACTAACGACTGGTCATTAGTATAATTACGTGTCAGGCAAAAATAAATGCCTGGTCGTGTACACTCTCAACCAAATATTTGTTTAGGATCTACGTCATTATCTTATAATGCAAATTTACCCATGATGTGTGACGTCATAAATTGACAGCCATTTCAATGCCGATGGCCTTTGAACGTCTTTTTAAAACGTTCTACATACAATAGAACTCATGTTTGGGGTTACGTAATATGTCCTTGTCATGTTCACACATTTCGGTAGATGAAACACAATGGTATTGAAATTGCCTTTGAGTTGACTTCTTTACGATCCTATTATTATTAAAACACTACAAATATACTTTGTTGTAATTTAATGTTTTTCCAACATAAACTTTTGGCGGAACATGCACAATATTTCCATCAAGACAACCCTTTTTTGTTGGGGGGGGGGGGGGGGCGGGGTAATAGTGAATATTTACATAACTGTATGAAACTTATTTCGCTGTAATTCCAAATAGATTAATCGATAATAGTTAACTTGTTTTTTGAATGTTGTGCTTCCACTTTGACAAATCTACCGGAAAGTAAATTTCCGCATTATCCTAGGCCACCTGCTTATTTCTAGCAATCTAATGCAGGGATTATCTTTCAACTGGAGCTGATAATATGCCTTCTAAGTGTGCATGGCATTATCCGTTGATCTTCTGAAATCATTGACATTACAATTTCAACGGTTATCTGCATTCCATAGCCGTTGACTTATTGTGCGTGTTTTACCTTACGGAGGTGTGTCCCCATTATTTACTTTGAAAGTTACGATATTCGATTTTAACAACTTTTCATCTCCTGCTACTGCAGAGCAAATTCAACGGCTTCTGCATGCCGTGTCCGGGTGTTTCTAATTAAAACTTCTTACTACTATTAACGAAACTTTACAAGCTATTATATACTAAGTATAAGACCTACTAATTCCATCGATCCATACTTTGTAAACAATTTAATTCTCGATATCTTAATAACAATGCAATAGACGTTAGTAAATAAATAATACACAACAGTGAGGGCATTAGTAAGAATTACCCACATTGTACTTTTGAAACAGTCTAACACGCTCGAGACGATAGCCGAAGGTGTTTGGACTATTTCGTAGGTACATAGTGCGGGTAATTTGATTAATGCCCGAACAAAATGATACATATTATTTGCTTTATAAAATGATGTTTTATAACGGAATTTTACTAATGACCGGTCAGTATTTACTAACGACTGGTCATTAGTATAATTACGTGTCAGGCAAAAATAAATGCCTGGTCGTGTACACTCTCAACCAAATATTTGTTTAGGATCTACGTCATTATCTTATAATGCAAATTTACCCATGATGTGTGACGTCATAAATTGACAGCCATTTCAATGCCGATGGCCTTTGAACGTCTTTTTAAAACGTTCTACATACAATAGAACTCATGTTTGGGGTTACGTAATATGTCCTTGTCATGTTCACACATTTCGGTAGATGAAACACAATGGTATTGAAATTGCCTTTGAGTTGACTTCTTTACGATCCTATTATTATTAAAACACTACAAATATACTTTGTTGTAATTTAATGTTTTTCCAACATAAACTTTTGGCGGAACATGCACAATATTTCCATCAAGACAACCCTTTTTTGTTGGGGGGGGGGGCGGGGTAATAGTGAATATTTACATAACTGTATGAAACTTATTTCGCTGTAATTCCAAATAGATTAATCGATAATAGTTAACTTATTTTTTGAATGTTGTGCTTCCACTTTGACAAATCTACCGGAAAGTAAATTTCCGCATTATCCTAGGCCACCTGCTTATTTCTAGCAATCTAATGCAGGGATTATCTTTCAACTGGAGCTGATAATATGCCTTCTAAGTGTGCATGGCATTATCCGTTGATCTTCTGAAATCATTGACATTACAATTTCAACGGTTATCTGCATTCCATAGCCGTTGACTTATTGTGCGTGTTTTACCTTACGGAGGTGTGTCCCCATTATTTACTTTGAAAGTTACGATATTCGATTTTAACAACTTTTCATCTCCTGCTACTGCAGAGCAAATTCAACGGCTTCTGCATGCCGTGTCCGGGTGTTTCTAATTAAAACTTCTTACTACTATTAACGAAACTTTACAAGCTATTATATACTAAGTATAAGACCTACTAATTCCATCGATCCATACTTTGTAAACAATTTAATCCTCGATATCTTAATAACAATGCAATAGACGTTAGTAAATAAATAATACACAACAGTGAGGGCATTAGTAAGAATTACCCACATTGTACTTTTGAAACAGTCTAACACGCTCGAGACGATAGCCGAAGGTGTTTGGACTATTTCGTAGGTACATAGTGCGGGTAATTTGATTAATGCCCGAACAAAATGATACATATTATTTGCTTTATAAAATGATGTTTTATAACGGAATTTTACTAATGACCGGTCAGTATTTACTAACGACTGGTCATTAGTATAATTACGTGTCAGGCAAAAATAAATGCCTGGTCGTGTACACTCTCAACCAAATATTTGTTTAGGATCTACGTCATTATCTTATAATGCAAATTTACCCATGATGTGTGACGTCATAAATTGACAGCCATTTCAATGCCGATGGCCTTTGAACGTCTTTTTAAAACGTTCTACATACAATAGAACTCATGTTTGGGGTTACGTAATATGTCCTTGTCATGTTCACACATTTCGGTAGATGAAACACAATGGTATTGAAATTGCCTTTGAGTTGACTTCTTTACGATCCTATTATTATTAAAACACTACAAATATACTTTGTTGTAATTTAATGTTTTTCCAACATAAACTTTTGGCGGAACATGCACAATATTTCCATCAAGACAACCCTTTTTTGTTGGGGGGGGGGGGGGGCGGGGTAATAGTGAATATTTACATAACTGTATGAAACTTATTTCGCTGTAATTCCAAATAGATTAATCGATAATAGTTAACTTGTTTTTTGAATGTTGTGCTTCCACTTTGACAAATCTACCGGAAAGTAAATTTCCGCATTATCCTAGGCCACCTGCTTATTTCTAGCAATCTAATGCAGGGATTATCTTTCAACTGGAGCTGATAATATGCCTTCTAAGTGTGCATGGCATTATCCGTTGATCTTCTGAAATCATTGACATTACAATTTCAACGGTTATCTGCATTCCATAGCCGTTGACTTATTGTGCGTGTTTTACCTTACGGAGGTGTGTCCCCATTATTTACTTTGAAAGTTACGATATTCGATTTTAACAACTTTTCATCTCCTGCTACTGCAGAGCAAATTCAACGGCTTCTGCATGCCGTGTCCGGGTGTTTCTAATTAAAACTTCTTACTACTATTAACGAAACTTTACAAGCTATTATATACTAAGTATAAGACCTACTAATTCCATCGATCCATACTTTGTAAACAATTTAATCCTCGATATCTTAATAACAATGCAATAGACGTTAGTAAATAAATAATACACAACAGTGAGGGCATTAGTAAGAATTACCCACATTGTACTTTTGAAACAGTCTAACACGCTCGAGACGATAGCCGAAGGTGTTTGGACTATTTCGTAGGTACATAGTGCGGGTAATTTGATTAATGCCCGAACAAAATGATACATATTATTTGCTTTATAAAATGATGTTTTATAACGGAATTTTACTAATGACCGGTCAGTATTCACTAACGACTGGTCATTAGTATAATTACGTGTCAGGCAAAGATAAATGCATGGTCGTGTACACTCTCAACCAAATATTTGTTTAGGATCTACGTCATTATCTTATAATGCAAATTTACCCATGATGTGTGACGTCATAAATTGACAGCCATTTCAATGCCGATGGCCTTTGAACGTCTTTTTAAAACGTTCTACATACAATAGAACTCATGTTTGGGGTTACGTAATATGTCCTTGTCATGTTCACACATTTCGGTAGATGAAACACAATGGTATTGAAATTGCCTTTGAGTTGACTTCTTTACGATCCTATTATTATTAAAACACTACAAATATACTTGTTGTAATTTAATGTTTTTCCAACATAAACTTTTGGCGGAACATGCACAATATTTCCATCAAGACAACCCTTTTTTGTTGGGGGGGGGGGGGGGGGGGGGGCGGGGTAATAGTGAATATTTACATAACTGTATGAAACTTATTTCGCTGTAATTCCAAATAGATTAATCGATAATAGTTAACTTGTTTTTTTAATGTTGTGCTTCCACTTTGACAACTCTACCGGAAAGTAAATTTCCGCATTATCCTAGGCCACCTGCTTATTTCTAGCAATCTAATGCAGGGATTATCTTTCAACTGGAGCTGATAATATGCCTTCTAAGTGTGCATGGCATTATCCGTTGATCTTCTGAAATCATTGACATTACAATTTCAACGGTTATCTGCATTCCATAGGTGTTTGGTCCCCTCTGCACACTCCTACGCGTAGGCTTCCTACGACAAATGATATAGTGTGGGGGAGAGGAGGTGGGTGAGCGCGTGCGGGTTTGCTGTTTTTTTTTCATCAGTTGTTGGGGAAAGGGTATAGTGCATTGATTTTGTCGTCCTATGTTTACTCGCAGAACTCATGAATAGCACAAGGAGTGTGCAATCAATAAAATGAAGGTATGACTATAATCCCCCCCCCCCCCAAAAAAGGAAATAGAAAGGGATGTCGGGGCGGAGAGGGGGCAAGAAGGAGAGGAAGGGTTCTGCACTTTGAATGTGTTGAGGAAGGTGCGAAGGCTGTTCCTACCATGTCAATGGATGCATTTTGAAACAATTAGATCTCATTATTTGTAACTTTCATCCTTTTTTCATGCAAGTTAATTAGTGCCCTAGGAAATATAATATCTCACATCGTATTGTATCAGCTCTCTGCGATCATCTCTGCAAAAAACAAGTCATATATCCGCTGGATATAATCAAAGAATCAAGGAATGCCTCAGTAAGGTGAAAACCCCCATAACAAAATTATACAACGTCTGAATATCGAAGGTTTTTTAAGTCAGAAATGTACTTGTTCCCTTTGCTGTCTTTACTGGTTATATTGATAAACATGTTTTTTGTTGTGAAATGTGTTACATCAGTTTTCAATTCATCAAAATGTAAGTTAAACAAATTATATCAGTCACTTAAATTACCTAAACGCAGTGATTTGATTACACCTTAAAACAAAGTAAAAACGTAAGGAGTTAATTTAATTTGCACATCGTTAAGCGAAATGTATTAAGGAAAAAAAGGAACTTAGTTAACTTTTGATATGCTACACAAATATTCTCTCTTTGCCATATTGTATTTATCAGGTGAGAGATATACCAAAATATTCAAGATTATTTAACTCTTTCCCGTACTAGACTCTTTTAAAAACTTTCAATGCTTAAGAGGCTTGTTATAGAGCTAATCAAGACAAACAAACAAGTATGCGAAAGGGCTAATGATAATTTTCCCCCAAAAATTGTTACAGAATTGTACCTTGTGACATTCTGATCATAAAGCATATTTGCCATGATAAACAGAAGCAAAAGACACGAGGATGTAAATTTGTTGTACTTAGTAAAACGTAAAATAATAACAATGCTTACATGTATTCAGTAGGGTTTATAAAGTAAAGAGAGAGAGAGAGAGAGAGAGAGCGAGGGACTATTCTAAAACCATTAAAGAGATGCTGCTTGTGACATCATGATAGTAAAAAAAAACATATTTGCTTTGAAGCAAATGACATGACGATGTATGTCTTTACTTATTTGAACAGAAAAGCAAAACAAGAAAAAGGTTAGAAAAAAGAAAGGGAACGCAAAGCTATTAATAGGAATTTTATGACATCACGACCTAAACAAAAATATGACGACTTATTTTATGCTTCTTTGAAACGCATAATTATAACAAGACCTTTCCGCAGGGCGGAGCTGTGACGCCAATCTCTCAATGGTTTCTTCGAAATACTATGGGATCTTGACCTTCTGTAGGTATACTTGTTCGCCATGCGCCGATAAAAGTGAGGAACGACGTTTGCTCTGGTACATACCCAAGACGTGAATATATCGTGATCCTCATTTGTACTAGTAGGAGTGATGCGATTCTCAGAAAAATTCCTTAGTCCTCGCATCGGAAGATTATGCGAGTATACGGCGATTATAAAGAAATGAAGGTCAAATTATTTGCACTGTTAATGCTTTTCATGCTGAGTTCATTTGGAATCTGTGCTGATCTACTTTTCTTAAAACTGTTCTTTTCAATGTTAAAGGATAAGATTCAATGCTTTTCTGGCTCACAGCAGACAAGTCATACCTTTTCAGAGCTTGGCTCCATCCAAGCTAAACATTAATGAGTTTTTATTTCATTGATAATAGTTGCACTTATCACTAAGATTCGGATATCCAAATATGATTAATTTCCATGGTTATTATTGTTTCTGTTATCATTACCATAACTTATCACGTACAATTTATTTTTCATATGATAGATAATAGACTGTTGCCCATTAAGTTAGAATATCTATCTTTTTCTTACACCTTCAAATGAAATTGTTGTGACATTATGGTCTATACTTGATATATAATGTTTAAATCTTCTCAGAACGTTGTTGATTAATCTCAATGATTCTTTAGATTGATCAAAATACAAATTTGCTTCTCTAAGATATATAATGGGATATTCTGGATCGAACAACCGTCACAACAACCACATTGTGTTAAGCTTACATTGCATGTAAGATTGAGAAAATTCTTGAGGGTAATTTTCTTTTCTTCTGGTATTCATAGTACAGAGCAAATGGAAGAGGACCTCGCAAGATACGTCACAGAGATGCCAATTTGTGTTTGAATAATCGCAGCTTCAAAAATTCATAAAATGTCTTAGTTGTTATCGGAATCTTTGCTCAAACTTAATACACTGACCTGTTCCCTTAATTTTTCCATCAACAACCACTTAATACCGGGTGGACTTCCCCTTTCTGGCAGGTCAATTCTGCTCATATCTCTCAAAATTCTGCTACCCATGGTTTGCTAACAATCTATAGATACTAATACGGATTGTTTCACTTTGAATATAAAGCAATGACATAAAATCATATATTTTAATTCGAGCGAATGTAATTTTAAGTATTTAAACAGAATTTTAGAATGGGGGGGGGGGCTCTAAAAGTCGCCTTTTTCCCTTGAAAATAAGGATCAGCGTCAGCACCGCTGTATTGCACCTTCTTTGGATAAAGGTTTCCATACGCTACTGGCTTTTTGGTCAATATTGGTAGAAACATTGCGAGTGCATCCCATTTTGATGTCATCACGGGATGGAAATTCTCAGTAGACCTACAGCTCAAGAGACCGTCATTTCGGTCTCCTGGGCCGCTTGTCTCATGAACCCTTAGATAACCTTTAAGAAGGTTCATCAGGAGGTTCGTGAACCCAAGCTCTGTCGGAGACATGGATCAAGGGCCGCAACATCGCCGCAATCAGCGCATATCAACTTTCCATCTCTTGAATTTCAATTTTGCAGACAAAGAAATTCAGAGAAAGAGTGCAATTAGGTCGCTTATGTTACTGTACAGTGCGTCCCAGAAAAAACGAAACCGAGAAGTATCGATGTTCTATCATAACTTAATCACAACTATAATTAATGAATGATACATATTTGGAAAGCTTAGAGTCTCCTCTTTCATGTGATGCTACTCAGATGATGCATATTTCACGCATGAGTGATTAAAAGCAATTTGAAGGAAGGAAACCAAAAAGACATTTGGCGGGCGGTATCTGAATTTCGAAGAAAAATTCACATTTCTAGAAAGTTGAGTATCTGCCCTTTCATATGACACCTCAATCAGGAAAAGTGAGCGAGGAATGACAAAGTTCTGTTTGTTTAAAGTAGTGCTTGCATTTCCATAATTTTATTAAACGAATTCGTTTTCACTGGCTGCCTGCCGTATCAATAAACGAAATTAACAAAAGACTTAACTCCGTTTCGTTGACAATCTGTATAGCCCGTAACAAAACAATTAAAAGAACAGAAAAATGATCATATTTCTGTACATCTACATGTATCTCTTGTTTGGGGATGGAAACAAAGAATAAAGGAAGACAAATAAGAAAAGGGAGGAAAGTCGTGTTGCAACCTGTAATAGATGGTATATCATTACTCGCCTAAGATGCCTTTCGATGGATCAAAGTCATGAAAGCTTTCTTCGGTTACACTTTAGCCTGAGGTCGAAGAAGAAAGCAGGTGAATATTGTATCTTTCTCGGAGAGTATAGGACTAAAGCCTTCTCGCTTCGAAATGTATTCAACTTTTGTATTTGTGTCCGCTTTTTAAATTTCGAACACAATACCCATAACAGAAACTGCAGTGACTGGTCACACACGCAAATTGACTGATGCAACCTCGTTTTGTATGATTTTTCTTAAAGACAAAGACCAGTTATGGTCATGCGATTGCATTGTGAAAGAAATGTTGTGGAATCGATCACAAAAGGTTGATCATCTAGCATATAAGTATTGGTGTGTACTGCAATGTTCCGGAATCATAAAAATGATAAGAAATTTGGCCCAGTATTCGTAAAGTTACAAGCACTGTACACAGAAAGATATATATGGGATTATGCACACGTGCGTGACACGTGCGTTTATCTCTCACACACCAATAGATAAACTAATTTACCAAATATGTCAATTAGTAGGCCGTTTCCCGGCAAAATTGTTATCATTATGTATAAGTCAAAACATACTCTTTCACATGATTGGTAATAAGAGCTTCCATTTAATTTTTTGAAATTGGGGCGTTTCCAATACTGGTCTTCACCTTTAAGACCAGTGGCGAAGCATGGGTGATGTCATTAAGGGTGCCCTGGATCAGATTCTTGCCGTGCTTTTGGTTTATATAATAATCCACGTACATTATACAACAACGACCCTGTTTAAAAAAAAACTTTTTGAGTGCACTCACCCCCTGCTTTCACCATTTTCAACGAATTCACCTAGATTTACTGAGAACAGTACAGGCAGCGAACTAAGGGTGCCCGCTCCGGACACCTTGAGGCGCGTGGGAGGGGTAGGGGGCGGGGGAGGGGGTTGCAGTGGTCTTTCGTTTCGGAGACGAAGTGCAAAGGCAATTAGTTAAAGCTGGGAGAGGTCGATCTTATTATTTTGTTTTTCATCTTCCCTTTCCCCCTTCTTCCCCTTTCCCCGTCTTCCCCTTTCCACACCTTCCCATTTCGCCTATTTTTTGATATGCTTATTTCTCCCTTTTTTATCCGTATATTAGATAATGGATAAATTAGCATGAAAACATGTACTCTATTGTGCAGAATTAAAACAGTTTTGTGTTCTTTTTTAGGGGGAGGGAGGGAGGGAGAAAGGGAGCACTTTGGCTGTGTAAAGTCATTATAAGACATGAACAAGTTTGCCTTGTTGCATGTGATAAAGGGCAAATCTTGGAGAAAAGTAAAATACGCTGCGTATTCCAAAAATAATCATCTTCGGTAGCTTCAAATAAACATTATCCCTCCTTATTACAATTACCCTATATTTGTCATGGTTAGGGTGGTGTATTGAGGCTAATGTCCTATCTGTCGATACCACATTCATTTGTGGAGATGTAGTGCATAAGTCTTTGGATTATGAACCACAAGGTACGGCTTTGACTCCCACCGCGGCACTAAATGTCCTTTTGCAAGACATTAATCTACACTTGCCACATTCGATCCAGGCGAAGTAAGTGATAGGATAGATTCCCTGAAAGTACTGAGCGCTACGCTAATTATATCCAAAGCCCTTTGGAGGTGCATAGAGGCGTTATATTATAGTGTGATATGCGCTATAAAAGAACGGCATATTATTATTTTTATCATATTTCTTGCCATGGACTGCTAAGCAACAGAGTACAACTTGAAAATAACTATCAATATCACAAAAGTTCTATCTTCTGCTTGAGGAACTACTACAGTTGCGTATACTTTCTTTTACGATCTATATACATTGGAATAACAATGGTATTGATTTATCTTATCGTGCTGTTCTTAATTGATGTTACTATACACATTTTTATTAATGCCGAGAGAAAGATATCTGACAAGAAGGACATTTTAGGTAACGAATAATTTCTTATTTACCTGCTGCTTTCCCGGGAATGATAGTAAAAAAAAAATGTTCTTAAAATATCACATTGTGATAAACGCTTGTTAAGAGGATTGCTCATTTGATAAACCCACGGGTCCTTTACCCTGGAGAGGGCAACAGAAATGGGTTGTTATATAGACGGGATAAACTTAAATTGGTGAACTATTTCTTTTTTTTTCATTCTGACTTTTTTTGGAAAAAAAATGAAAATCAATTCTTCAGACTCGTTGAAAATTTTCTCCAGGAACACAAATCTCGCCAAACATGTCCTACTTTCTCATTTTCTCATTTTATACCATGTCTCTTTTTCGTTGCTAATACTTTTTATTTTGTCCCCTTTTCCATACTCTTCCCATGTGCGTAGTACATGCCCGTAATTCAACGTTTTGACACATTTTAGCCGCGGGTTGCCGTCACTTGTCTAAATATAACATTTCCATTTAAACAAATGTGACAAACAATAATAATATATATTTGTATTCTCTCAATTATTGTAAATAACTATTTCTAGTACTGAAATTTGTTATTTACGATATGCTTCCCTGCCTCTAATAGAAAATAAGAACAAATAACTGCCAGGAGGTTGGAGAGGCTGTCATTCTGTCGGTGATTGTGCCGGCATGGTGTAGCTAAAAATCACTCTACTTATCTCCGTGGTCTAGTGGTTAAGGCACCTGGCGTACAGTGTCAAAAACCCGGGTTCGATTCCTGGTTTTGAAACCTCTACAGTTACTTCCATAAATTAGAAGTATAGTAAAGGAGGAACAATGAATAAGCAACGCAATTCACTTCTCTCCTTTAATTTCTCACATTAGACACACACAAACACACATATTTTTATAAATATATATATAAGTAAGTTCAGTAAAACTGCAATTTCTGACAGTGCTCAACTGTAGGAGCAAATGTAGATATAGGAGTTGGAAAGGTTAAACTTTATTGGTAAGAGTTATATAGACTGTTTCGCCAGAAGGCTCATCAGTAACTAAATACATTACACATGGCAAAGTTAAAAACACTCATGTGCAGTCAGGCAAGAATACAAAAGAGACATGAATAATACCCAAGCAAGGGTGAACGCAATAATACAATGGTTAAACCCCTCCCTCCCCGACCCCCGTATCATCATGAGCTTTCCCCTTACACTTAAACCACTTAATTCCACTCTTTTGTATTCTTGCCTGTCTGCACATGAGTGTGTTTAAAATTGCCATGTATAATGTATTTAGTTACTGATGAGCCTTCTGGTGAAACAGTCTGTATAACTCTTACCAATAAAGTTTAACCTTTCCAACTCCTATATCTATATATATATACAAATTCGTAAAGAAGCGGACTAGTGTATAGTGGAAATATATAAATGAAACATATTTATGATATATATATATATATAAATATGTGTGCGCGTGTGTGAGTGTTAGAGTGCGCGTTTGTGTTGTATTTTTGGGGTGTAATTTCGCCGTGAAAGAAAATTGGGCTATGTTTGTAAAGTGGCAAAGAGACCACCTCACTGCCAGAATCGGTAGTTTAAATAAATGTAACGGGGTTAAATGACAGAGGGGGGGGGGGGGGGGGGGGGGGAAGTATATTTTGATTTTGATGCAAGAGTCTTTTGGGAAACCATAGACCACCTTTAATATATTCTGGATGCATGATGTTCTTCTCTTAATAATTTGCCCTCCCACTGCTCTGCAAACGAACTTGAATGCACCACCCATCATCATAGCACATGCTAATTTCTGTTACTCGCTCGATTCGCTCACTCGCTAAATCATCGGAACCGGAGAGTTGTTATTAGGTGAGAGGCAGCAGCCTTGTCAAAATTGAACGGTTATACCCATGATCACAAATACTCTCACGTATTTGACTTTCTTTATATTCCAAATGAGCTTGATGTAATGCTTTTACCAATTTCCTCGATTCCATTTGCGTGTACATAGAGTGATGAATATCTTGGAGAGTCTGGCACTGAAGCAAAACAACACTCCATCACCGCTAATTGAGTAAATATATCTCGCGCCCCAGTCTCTTTTCCAAAATATATCTCAAGTTGATTTCTACTACTGAAACCCATCGAAGTAACTGGCTTATGGACGGCAAGTGCATGGAAATTAAAACTATTAGTCTCTTGCTTCCTGTCTTAGCTTAGGGAGCATGTAGGACTCCATCACTGATTGTTGTTCATTTATATATAGTTTTTGCTTTTGAATGCCTGACGTCATGGTTTAACCCTGTCCCTCCCTCTCGCGCGTTGCCTGGGGACCACTTGAGTCTCACTGGTAAGGGACGCTTGTTCATCACGCGCATGCACGTGTATCGATCACTATAACTATGAGAGACACTCGCATGAGAAGGAGTTGAGACTATTTTGTTGTCTACCTATCACGTCTCGGGATGACGAACGCATTCACGAGCACTCGGATGACGTCACAATGGGTAACGAAGTATGTCTGGCACCATGAAGCACATTTATGAGTCTAGTGAGGAATTGAAAATTTTGGAATATGAATTTATTGCAGGAAAAATAAACAAGCAAGAAGACTCGTTAACATGTTTTATGAGACAGATGTGATTACAGAAAAAGACCAGTTATGGTCATGCGATTGTATTGTGAAAGAAACGTTGTGAAATCGATCAGAAAAGGTTGATCACCTAGCATAGATGTACTGCAAGGTTCTGGAATCATAAAAATGATAAGAAATTTGGCCAAGTCTTCATAAAGATACAAGCACTGTACATAGAAAGATGTATATGGGACTACTCACACGTGCGCGACACGTGCGTATTTTTCTCTCACATCCCAATAGATAAACTAATTTACAAAATATATCAATTAGTAGGCGGTTTCCCGACAAATTTGAATCATCATGTATTATTCAAAACATATTATTTCACATGACTGGTAATAAGAGCTTCCATTTCATATTTTGAATTTGGGGCGTTTCCAATACTGGTCTTTACCTTTAACACCTTCTTTCTACCAATAAGCAATCATACGTGTGTCGTGTGGGACAATGGGACTACAAATCCCAGCCCTTAGATTTTACATAATTATCTAAGTGACACTAAAGAGAAAAAAAGAAAGTAGATGACGACGAAGAAGAAAAAGGAGGAAGAGGAGAAAACCTACTTTATTATAAATTTAACGAAATACAGGAAAATTTCACAAATGAATTCAGGTAGGTCTCGGCTTATACCCTTGGCCGCAATACCCACATAAATGACAAAGCGGTGCATCAAAATGTCAAAAAGAATGTTATCTGTCAAGGCGCAAAATAATATCGGGTGACAAATTGAAATAAAGGATCATCTAATAAAGAAAGTAATAGCAATTTCTAATCTCTTTTGATGTCGTAGACAGATTCCAATCCATTTCGTTACAATGACGTTTCCCATAATGATCTGCCTACGCTGGAATAGAATATTTAGTTTAAATTATGTTTGTTTCTCTTGAATGGCAAATTACTACTCCCACAATATGAATTGGAGACAATCAGTTAATAGATGCCAGAATTTTGCATAATATACAAAAGGAATCAGTTGGTAGGACTCACCCTAGGGCAATATTGGATATCAATAAATACCCTCGGCAAATCGTATAAAGGTTTTGCAGCTTGAAAAATAACAAGGATACTTCCACAAACCCTTCGTTTTTCCTTTGCTGCCTTTAGGGCTGTGTAGGATGATAAATAGAGATAATCACATATTGAATTAGATCTCTAACTGGAACATCATTTAATCATTTATATTTTTTTTAAAGAAGAAAGTATTTATAGAATGCCGGTCTCCTATAGAATCTGATAAGATCTTATCTGAAAAAGATGCGTTCGTAATACAATCAGTCATTCGAGTATAAAGTATATTCATGGCCTATATACATCATTCCGCTTAGAGTTATCCCATAAATACACTCCAACAAGGAGTAGTTTAAACTTTCTTACTCTAAATTACTTTCCCCTCTCGTTTCTTTTCCTCTATTCGTCTACTTTTCTTTCTTGTTGTTATATACACGCAATCATAATGTATTGTTATAAAGGCGTATCCAGCACAAGCCTATATTCTTTTACGAAGTACGTCGCAACATCTATTTCCCTGTTGTAAACGTGAAGCTTTGTTCAATTGCATAACAATATGTATTTAAACGTTTATTATTTGAGTATTATGTCGATATGGAAAAAATAAATGGAAGAAAAAGGCAAGAAAAATAATCCAAAAGGGATTACACAGTCATGACAATGCGTTTATAAAATAAACCAATATGGAGCCCCATTTCCCTATCAACTGTTCGAAATATGGATTTGTCGTGATAAGTTTGTATCAATCCTGTATTAAAAGAGTAGTAGTAGTAGTATTTATTTCCGAATAGAAACGCGATAACAATGCATGAGATACGGTGGATTGCCCACATTCAGCTTACCAGACATGGGAAAGCTGGTCTTTCGTGGAGTCCGGAACAATTACATAAACAAAACAAACATAAATACATATCTGAAAAAAAGTAAATAAATTGTCAGAGGAAACCATTTCATAAAAAACAAGTAATCATAACAAGATAAGGAGGGGTGGGGAACCATGCGCTAAAGTTCTGCAATCTTAGGTTTGAATGTATCAATACTAGGGGACGATTTGATATGAGGAGGAAGTGTGTTGTAGGCCTTTGCGTTTCTATACTTGAATGATCTTTTGAGGTAATTAGTTCTCGGTTTGGGTAATTTTATTTGAGCTCCAAATCGGGAATAGTAGGAATGAGCTTTCAACTAAAATTCATTTCTTAAATATTCAGGGGTGAGATTATTCATAATTTTATAGATTAGAACGATGGAATGATGATTTATTTCTTCTTCCCAAGAGTTGCCAATTAATAAGAAAATTATGCATTTCCAAAACAGAGACATAAGATTCAGGTTTTACTTTAAGTATTATACGCCCTGCCCTATTTTGTAATGTTTGCAGGCGATCTGTATATTTCCTGAAAGCTGCACTGTATATAACATCACCATAATCAAAATACGGATGGATCAGTGAGCTATATATATTAATTTCAGTACCGATTCACTTTAATAGGAATTGCCTTAGTCTTCCTCAAAAGCCTAACATTTGACCAATTTTCTTCAACATAATGTTTATATGTAAATTCCAGTTTAACTTTTCATCTACTAAGACGCCAAGGTACTTGACATGATGAACTTGATCTATGGAGACGTCATTCAATGAAACTCGGAGGACGTTCTTTTTAGATATCAAGTGGTTGCTTCCAATGAGTAAACAAACTGTTTTTTGACAGTAGACACTTAATTTCTTTTGGCACTTCCAGTAATACATATTTCTAAGTCTGAGTTCAAAGCTAATTCAATTCCATCTATAGAACGATGTGAGAAATATAGAACAGTATCATCAGCATACAACTGAACTTAACAGGTTTGTATACATTTTACTAAATCGTTGATATGTAAGATGAAGAGCAGTGGCCCTAGAAGGGAACCCTGAGGCATACCACACTCAATAAATGGTTCGAAAGAAAGTTCTGAATTAATAAGTGTCCTACTGACTCTGTCTGACATGTAGCTTTTAAACCCTGAACATCCCTGCTGGAAAGAACACACTCATTCACAGTGTGAATCACACTGTGCTCCACAATGTTAAATTGGGGCGTTTTCACATTGTGGTCGATTCGTTTCACACTGTGGTTTACAGTGTGGATAACCGGAAAAGGAAAGAAGACACTCATTCACAGTGTGAATCACACTGTGTTTCACACTGTGTTCACAGTGTGAGCTGTGATTTCACACTGTGATTCACTGTGAATGAGTGTGAATGAGTGTGTTCTTTCCAGCAGGGATGGAGTGCCAGAAATTCCTATGATATTGAGTTTCTTAATAAGAATGTCACAATTCACAGTGTCGAAGCTTTTGTTAAGTCCACAATACAACGCCCGTATACCCTTTCTTATCAGTTGCGTGAAGCCAGTCATCAGTTACTTTTAGGAGAGTGGTACTAGTTGAGTGACGTGGCTTGAAACCAGACTGGGCGGATGAAAAAATAGTGTTCTTATGTAGAAACTCCAAAACTTGCCTTTGGACAACCGGTTTCAGTATTTTCGATACGCAGGGCAAAGTTGAGATGGGCCGATAATTTGAACGAGAGCTGTTGTCGCCACCTTTGTGAATTGGGATAATCGTGGACCTTTTCAACGAAGAGAGGTTGATCAAGTTGGCGATGTCCCGTGATATCTCGATAGCACATGCTTTCAAAACAAAAAAATGATATTTTATATTCACCTACAGACTATTTTTCAATTTGTTTATAGTTCCCAACACATCATTCTCGGTTACAGGGGTAAACTCAAAAGTTTTAATTAAGGGTATATTGTCTTCTATGTAGGTAGAGTCGTACCGGGAATTTCTTCTGCTAAATTACTTCCTATTTCAGCAAAGAAGGTATTGAATAGGTTAGCAGTATCAACATTACTTTCTGAATTAAGCGCAACAATTGGCGTTTCACGTTTCTTATTTGGAATGATAAATTTTAATGTTTTCCAAGTCTGCTTTGGATTAGCACTAGAAAGTGAGAATTTATCAGAGAGGTATTTCCTCTTTGCTTTTTTTTTTACATCCGTAGTAACTTTATTACGTAGTACTTTGTTTTTACACATGAGTTTTTCATCTTTAAGTTTACACGCTCTCCCTTTTGAAGGTTGTCACGCTTTTTCATGAGTTAATAAATATCTGCATTCATCCACGGAGAGCCCATTGTACTTATTCAACAGCTTCATCAATTGAATTGCTTTGATTTATATACTCCCATTTCTGGTTGCGAATATCATTTTTCTAAACTCATTAAGTTTGTTGCAACTTCTGAAGTTATTTAATCTGGGGTGTGATGAAACATTGGCATTCCAAATTAAAAAGCCAATAGAGTGGTCACTCATTCCATTATGAATTACTCCATAACTCTTTACGTTTTGGGATTTATTAGTAAAGAGATGATCAATTAATGTAGCAGAAACATTTGTAATTCCGGTTGCTTCATTTGTTTTAACTTGGACTAGATAATATATATTATTGATATTCATATACGTTTTTTCTCATACTCGATAAAGGTTTGGCCAGTAGGTCACAGTTTACATCTCCTACTAAACGGCAGGCGTTAAAAAAAAACACACTCTAGAGGTGGGTTTTTTATATCGATTTTTCGTCGAGTTCTGCTCGAAGTTCGAAAACACGGAAAAAACAATAAATAATAAACCTCTGTACAAGAACAAATTATGTAACAATTTTTTGCCCATAGAGCTTTCTGAATTAATGATCTATTTTTGCTTTGGTATAACGATGGAAAAATCAGAGTGAAATTATCCCCCTGTGTGGATCATCAAATTAAAATGTAAAGTAATACAGCTGATATTCAACGATCGATAGCTCAATCTTGAAAATTGTTATCAACATGAAGATAATAAATTCAAATTAACTCAAAAGATCAATTTTCATACTTTTACTATGCGCCAAAAACACCCCCTTTTATTGTTTAGGGGAGACGTTTCATAATTTTTACCTATTTTGGAAGTACATTATGTAAAGCTGTGGCATATTTATGGGGACATCGGGGGGAAGTGATAGGGAAGCACCTGAATAGGTGCAAACACGCCTAAGAGAAAAGAAACATGAGAACAAAGGACAACAAATTATTCCGTTTGAAGAAAAAAAAATTCGGAGGGTCTCAATCTAACCCATTTCCCCCAAAAATACAAAATTCTACTGCTTGTTCGCTTTGCGCCATCGCATGTACGATTACGTATACTTTTGTATTTGTTTTGGTCATGCAGGGGGAGGGGGGCAATACATTGTTTCATTCGCCCCGGGCGCCTTAATTCCTAGATTCACAATGGCAGTGATAATACTTGCAAATTAATGAGATAATACGCAGACGTCAAGAGCTAGAAAATCGTCGTGCTACAAAAATATCTCCAGGCCTATTTAATTTACCTGCGAATTTATCAGTGAACGATAACCTGAAAGATCATGTAAGGTTAAGTAGAAAGTATACCGATACATCATTTAGAACAAATCATCTGTTTCTAGATTTCAAAATTTATATTTCATCTTAAAACCTAGAACCAAGTACATTAGCATATTCCGAGATATTACAGTAATTACATACATGAACATGAATAGAGGTGTTTAATGCGTTTATTTCCGCAAAGCTTTCTCATAGTGTCTCCCTTTTTTGTTGTTGAATTTACCTAAATTAAATACAAGTTGGTTAAGATTTTCTTCCTCTCCCTCCGTTTACAATTATGTCCTTCTTATAGAAGTTTTGCAGTTCCCGAACTGCGAAACACAAGGTATAGAGGTAGAGTCCCCACCGCAACACTAACTATGATGGTATCACTAATGTTTTACTCAAAAAAATCATCCATGTAATATTTTCTCCTCTAACACATATTTTCAATCTATCACTAACAACCGGCACTGCCCCCAATAAAATGAAGATCGCAAAGGTCATACCTATTTTTAAGAAAGGTGATCAACAGGACGTAGGAAATTACCGCCCCCTTTCACTTCTAACCATTTTCTCAAAGATCCCCGAAAAAATTGTTTATTCTCGCCTTATTGCTTTTTTTAATTGTAATCATGTTCTCTCCGGCTCCCAATTTGGTTTTCGCAAGAAGCACTCAACCGCGCACGCACTTCTATTATTTATCAATGAGATTGCAAATGCTATCGACAATGTACTACATACTGCGGGTATTTTCCTGGACTTCTCCAAGGCCTTCGATACAATTAATCACGAAATTTTACTCCATAAGTTATCCCACTATGGTGTTCGAGGGGGGGCCTTGGAGTGGTTCAGGAGCTACCTTAGTGGTAGAAAACAGTTTTATTATATAGATGGTTCGGAATCGACTCTTCGACCAATTACCTGTGGAGTCCCGCAAAGGTTCTTTATTAGTTCAGCTCCTTTTTATTTTATACGTCAATGATCTCAAAAACTCTTCTGAAATCTTATCATTTATTCTTTTCGCGGATGACTTCAATTTATTTTGCTCTCACAAAAACCCCAAAACACTTCTAAACACTGTAAACACCGAATTAAAACTGCGTTTTTAAATGGATCTAAGCAAATAAATTGTCGCTTAATATAAATAAAACAAATTTCATGCAATTTAGTAATTCTGTATCATCCTTACCAGGTCATATCAAAATCAATAACGTAACTATCAACCAGGTTGGATCCACCAAATTCATAGGTGTCTACAAAGTTCACATAAATTGTTTATGTAAGCTGTTTTCACGGAACTCCGGTGTAATGCAAAAGTTGAAACCTTTTGTACCTCCTCATGTCATGCCTCTCACTCTATTCTACCTTGATGTTGCCTTATCTTAATTATTGTATACTCGCATGGGGGAATAGCTCTATTACCCTGATGGACAAAGTTAATGTTGTACAAAAACGGCCTGTAAGAATAATAAATAATGTTGGTTTTCTTGCTCATACAAATATGCTTTTCTTTAATTGTAATATTCTTAAAATATCTGACTCGCACTTACATAATATTAGAATATTTATGTATGAACTATCGAAAGATAATTTACCACATGCTTTCGTCTCCTTTTTTCAACGCAATAATACTATACATTCTTACCCTACTAGACAGTCAAACCATTTTCATCTCCCTCGAACTCGCACCGTTTTTGCTAACAAAACAATTATTTTTACTGGACCCAAATTCTGGAACATCCTGAATAACGAACTAGTTGAAAGCCCCTCCATTAATTCACTTAAACGAAAGCTCAGGTGCTTCCTTTTAAGTAAGTACACTGTCGCTCATATAGGTGGAATATTTTTGTTTTACCCCAATTTATGGAAATATTTAAAAAAATAATTTAAAAATAATAGATCTAGATAATAGTATTCATTCTCAGATTTTATTGAATATTAATTTGACAATGTGTGTTTTGCGTGATTGCTAAAGCATGTGTATGCTACTATGCTTATCAACTAGGGGACCTATGCCCTTAAGTCATAAATGACAGTGATGAGGATTAATGCCCCACAAAAGGGCACTAATATAGCACATCGACACGGTTTTGATCATGGGGCCTCACAGTTACGAGGCCATTGCTTTGTCACTGAACCATGACTGTACGCAGCGGGGGCTAGGGTAGGGGGCAGTTTCCAAAAATAAAACAAAACTAAGAAAATGCAATAAATTTTTAATAATTTATTGCATTTTACCCCGGTCCCCAACATAAAAAAAATCCTCTAGACGGCCATGCATTATGGCTCAAGCCATAAATTGGGGTAAAACAAAAATATTCCAACTATATGAGCGACAGTGTATTATTATTATTATCATCTTCTCTCTTACCTTGTTTATTTTGTTTCTTTGTTTATTCTGGACCTCCGGGAAGAACAGACCCATTATATTTAAGTCTCTGAATAGAGCAATCAATCCGTATTATGTTTAAGTAATTATAATTATTTTCATATTTGTATTCGTTTATATTCATAAGAAATATATATGTTTATATGATTTGTAATACGGAAAACAAAACAAAACCAAAGCAAACCCAACTTTCTTTCTGCCACCCACATCTTGCTATAAAATGGCAATACGAAACCTAATTACGATTCATGTCCTTGGAAAGCAACAGGTACATTCTTATCACAAAATCGATAAGGACGCCTACGTTTTTTCACTGAGTTTCTTTTTCACACTTTTTTCTTCGTGTCTGTCTTTTCGGGGTCAAATAAACTTTGTCGAAAACTCTCGATTTGTACACTTTTATCACATCAGACCTTGTAAAAGATGTTGAAGATCGAAATGTTATTTATATTTATATTTCTTTTGCAATTAAGCTTAACTTTACCGTAAATTGGGTAAACAAATGGAACATGCATACCCTAGATATTGGTAATAGATAGGTGCTGAAAACTAGGACTAAAACTAAAAAGACACAGCCCTGATCCCACCACACCACAAAAGAAAGAAGAAGAGAAGCAAACAAACATTCGGAACTGCTCTAATCAGTAGTAGCTATACCCGAAGGTTCTTTGACGCTAACCCCCTGAGAAACATCCTTGGGCGATCACAAGCAGGACGATCACACCCGGAAAATTACCAATGTGACAGTTACACCACAAGCACAATCACCCCGAGGACAATTACCTCCGGAAAATTACCTGTCGGTCAACCACCTCCAATTACAATTACCCCTTCCCCCCTCCCTTCAGGACAACTACCCCTTTAGAGCGAGAACCCCGAGGACAATTACCCCCGAGGCAATAACCTCCCCGATGGTCATCATGATATAGACCATCGGTATTTTCAACACTTGTTGGCTGGCTGCACCACACACCCGTTTTTGTTCTTTTGTTTTGTTTTTTGTTTTATATATTTTGTCACAAACGTATTATGTAAAGGGAACCTTAATTACAAACATAATGCTTCCAAGGTTTCCTCCTCATTACTGCAGATTATTGTTAGCATCATTTGTATTTAATGATTTGCCATTAAATCGTTTTTATTACTGTTGTATCAATCGTATATTATGAACATGTTTTGTAGCCTTGTATATACCTTACTTTGTAAATTCTTTTCATATGCAGTTAATGTGGAAATAAAACATAAATAAATAAAAAAAAAAATTACCTCCACAGACATTTACACTCTAAGGATAATTACCACAAATGCCTTCGGACACTTGTCATCCGGAAAATTACACCCGGACGATATTATTTTTGAATATGGGCAGTACCAAAAAACTGTCTCTTCACTGCTGTTACAAAATGTACAATGTTTACCAGCAACTATTTTGAATTTCAGCAACAAATCTTTCATTTTGATTATTCTGCTGGAACCACCTCATATTTATATCAACAATCGACTGACAGGATATCGGATATCAGACAATACAAACACCATGCTTTATCTTCTAGATCCAAACCCTGTTTCCATTTGGTGAGACTGTTACATTTTTTCACATTATGTTTTAAAAACGACTAGTAAATATGAGAACATCCTATTTTCATTTTCAATATCAAAATTAATGCTTCAGTTATAATACATGATTTGATTAATTTTGGATCAATATTGAATAACTTCTGGAAAATTTCCCCTGGATCGATGACTACTCATCGTCATAATTACGATGGACCTGAATTATAAATAATTACCCTTATGGATTGATAATCGTTATAGTCTTTTTTATTTGGTACTTTGGGGGAACCCCCCCCCCCCCCCCCACAAACACTTTTTTTTGTAATTAATAAAAAAAAAAGGAATTTTGTTTTATTCCTCCAAATGTGTAATACAAACCAAAACATACAATTGAATAAAATAAATAAACGTTTTCATTAGTAATATTATTAACAATACACACACATACACACACACGCACACACACACATGCCAAAACACCCTAAGAAACACGATCAAAAGCAAAAACAAAAAAAATCAACAGGCCACCCGTTTGTGTGTATGTATGCGCGCATGTGAGGGTGTTTTTGTGCGTGGGGGGGGGGGGGGGGGGTTCACGCATGTTGTTTGTATTATACTATATCATACTTTTTAGATGGCAACTGATTTCATTAATTTTTTCCCGATTGTAATTGATGAACTGTACATGTATCAAGGTAATTTCATTATGTTATTATGATGGAAAAGTATTGCCTTCTGAAAAACTATTTGTATCGTTTTGATATCGAATGAGATTTATATAACAAAATACTGAGAGATAAGAAAGAAATGTTTGTGCTATTGCTCTAGGGGTTATTAGCATATTGTCTGGGGCTAACCACCTTAGGGGTTAATTTTATTAAGAGATTTAATGAGATTTATATAACAAAATACTGAGAGATAAGAAAGAAATGTTTGTGCCATTGCTCTAGGGGTTATTAGCATATTGTCTGGGGCTAACCACCTTAGGGGTTAATTTTATTAAGACGGTAATTTTCCATGGGTAATTGTCCTCGGGGTAATTGGCCGTTGATACAATTATCCTAAGGGGGTAATCGTCTAATGGGGTAATAGTCCTAATAAAGTTATTGCCCTAGGGGTAACCTTCCGCAGGGCAATTTTCCCGATGGTAATTGCCCGTGGTTTATTCCAGGAAATAAATTTCCTGATACGATATCCGGAAATCTCAAAAAAAAAGGAATACAATTTGTTCGACAACTCTGCTCCCTTCCTTTAATCAAGTTAAGTGCCCTATTGGTGTTTACGGGGTGCTTTTGATGCTTTTCCAGTTTTCATCTAATAAGGCTGATGGATAGATACATTAAGGCGACACGAGTGCTGGACAATACTAGGCCATTCAAATTTGGAAATAATGGTCGAAGTGTGGATCTCGATTTCATTTCCTTGCTTCGTTACCTACAAGAATATTAACTATTAAATACAAGAATAATATATATCTCTAGAAATTCAAAGCACCCCGCTCGAGGGTCAACACCGACAGGAGCACTAATTGGATTCTGTTATCACTGCCCAGCTTGCATCAGCGTTATCTTATGTTGTGGTGATAATAGTCATTACTTCTGCATCGTATTCGGTACCGAATGTGGTTCTGAAGTCATGTATGAGTCATTACTATGATAAATAAATCATACATTACATTTTGCAAAAAAATATTCGAATTCTGATGTAACGTTCTTCGGAATCTGAATAAAATCTCCTTTGGTCGGAAGACGCGGCAGTAGTAACGCTCTGTTAACGCTTATAGGCAACATCGGAAATGACATTGTAGACGTAGGTAATTAGCATTCCCCGTGGGCACTACACGATTCCACATGGAGATGCGAGGCATGAAAGTATTTTGATGTATCTCTATGAGTGGCTCTGTTGAGATAAGCTTCCCCACCATCCCTATCCATCTTCCATTGTTCTTTAATAATGAACGTTTCCATTATCCTTGAGCTACTTACTCGCGATAGCCTTGTTCTTCTTAGCCGAGCCGCTCCGAAATGACCCGATTTGCCATCGACCGGACGACCATTGTGGGAAGAAGGAAGAAGAGAGGGAGGTGCGTGTCGAACCAAGGAAGGGATGGTATTGGCTGATGTCTTGGGATGTGCTTTTTTCTCTTTTGCTTTCCCCGTGCCCACGCGGTTAAGTAAACTACGGTAGGAGATATCGTCCGTGATTCTCATCTTGGCTCGCTCAAGGGTAATTACTCATGCCGAATGTCGGTCAACTCCATTGAGACTGCTATGAAGACAAATGAGAGGGCCCTACCGGCGAGAGATCCGCTGCGCGAGAAAGGGGAGGGGCAACCAAATTAGCAGCTTTTCCGCGGGTGGTAGATAAAAACAGATAGATAAAAACAGATAACCACTCCTAACTTTAATTCAAACGTGTTTGGCGACTGGGCCGTGCTGGCTTGTTGAATTGAGAGTTACTCCTGGATTGGAAGTTTGAATTGGGGTTATCATTGTCGGACGAGTGATTTCGGTGAGCGGGGAATCACACAGGGGGTATCGTACATGGGCGTTAGATTCTGGCGATGTTCATGTGAAAAGGAGAAACTCTCCCCGACGCGAGTAAGTGGGAGAGAGTACACTTGTTGCTTTAAGCTACACTATTTCGTCTACAGCAGTGGGCACTGGCAGAGAGCGCAGCTTATCATTGTTATATCTTTAAAGTTTTTCTCTTCTCGGTAGCACCACCTCGAAGATTGCATCTTGTTTTGTGAGGGAAGACTTTGAACAACAACATCAGACGGTTGCAATGATTGGGGTTTTCATATCAAGCGGCCAATTGGCTCTCCTTTTCTTCATCTTATCTGGTGAGTAAAATCGAATTCGTATGATGATTGCTTTTGTCATTCAATTTGAAGAAGTCTTGCTTTTCACATTTTATTTTTATTTCTTCTAACCTTGATATTTATCGTGTAAAAACTTTAACTCTGAAGGTGTACGAGAGAATTATATTTCTTGATATTATTATTATTTTTGACTTTATTATTGTAAATATTATTTTCATTATTATCATCAGTAGAAGTAAAAATAGTAAAAAGTAAAAAGTAGTAGTACCACAATTATCGTTACTGTTGTTCACATCATCATCAGTATAATAATCATTATTATTCTACGATTATCATAGTAATTGTTATCATTATAAATATAATTATAATTATCAACAATACAACCCTTATCGTCAATATTTGTTCCTACCTTTTTTCGAAATTAAAATAATGATAATAATAGTTAGTTCTTATAAAGCGCTTTTCAGATATTTATTATTGCCCCGGTCATCGGATTTAGGCTTACCCGCACACAATAAAATCGGGATACTTCATTGGAGTCAGTCCATATTATGATATAGCTCATTGTAATTAACATTTAAATCATGATTCAAGATTATTCGTTTTTCCTCGTTTTTTCTCCTTTTGTATTGGACGTGGGGACTACATTTGGTCATATGGGCATAATTACAAGAACGGATACTTTAAAAAAAAATCACCCCACAACAAAATTAAGAAATAAACAAAAATAGATTAATAAAAATAAGTGGTTGAGACTTGAAAATATCTGTCTTCCAGAATAAGTTTTCTGGCAATGAAGATCATATCGGCGGGTTCGCGGAAACGAATCGTAATGTGTTTACTTATTACCAAGATTGTAGGTGCTTAGAACGTCACTCCCATAACTCAGACCCGATTTCTGCCATTAACAAAATGTTAAATACCTCTTTCACTTGAAAATACTCTTAATCGTTGTGCTGTGTAGCCAACTGTCTATGTAATACCGAACGGGAGAATTATTATGATAATTGTTAACGTCGAAAGAGTTTCCCTGTTTTTGTAGAATATAAGAAGAATGAGGGAATAGAATATTAACTTGTCAGTAATTGCTGAATTGACCTTTCTGTGACATACGATTTTGGAGAAAAATAATGATGGTAATAAAGTGCCCCAGTTATCCGGTATGAGCCCATTGAAGCACGGACTGATTGGAAAAGGGCGGAGGGTCTACGCCCACTCACAGGTCAGAATTAGATGCTTCTCAAATTTAGGTCAAATCCCCAAATTGGATTTTAATCACTCTCTCCAGTGGCTTCGCATTTGTACTTGTTTTGTATTGCAATTGAATCAATTGTTTTTGACAAGGTAAACAAAACCAAAAAGCAAAACCTACAGAATAATCGACAGAATTATCCTGAATCCATACGCATTCATTGAATTCTCACTGTCACTGCCTGGAATTTGTCAGATAGTATTTTAATTCGAACCCTGACCTAGGGATAGCATCTCAAAAGTTATTCAGTGGAATTGCAAGTATATATTTATGTGACTCGGTAACATTGTTGAAGGTCGATGAAAAAACCGCGTAATTTCTGTATCAAATGCTACCCTATTACTGTACTAACCCTCTAACATGCAACATATCCTGGGGGTGTTTCACAAAGATCCAAAGTCGAACTTAACTCTAAGTTGGACTTAAATATTATGGATAGCCATTTGTAGCCTTAAAATAAAATATGTTCAAAGCGAAAATTCAAGTATTTTAGACTTTTTATAAATTCCAGATCAAGAACATGAAATCTCCTTGACAATAGAAAATTATGATTGATTTGAATCAACATTTTATACCTCTTAAAAAAACTTTTACAAAACATTTTCAAAGATGCTAACGGCTTTCCATAATTTTTAAGTCCAACTTAGAGATAAGTTCAACTTAGGATCTTTGTGAAACACCCCCCTGAATAAATTCTTTAACCACATAGAGATTTATGGTTTCCTATGAAGGCGTCACTGTGCAATACCCTTTAACAGTTAATTCTCCCAACCATTTTTGAATTTTCCTATCCGTTTTTCTATTAAAATAAGACACAAGACAGGCTTTTAATCTGGAATGGTATATAGAGCGAATTCATTGCTTTATGACGATTTACATTATCCTAACATGAAACTGAATTGTAATAATATATTTGGGAGAATTAGGGAGTCGTTTAGATCAGTTTTTCCATTTTTTGGTTATCATTAATAATGGTCTGTTTTCACTCAAATTTTACATCTACCATTGAAGTCAATACCTTAGCACCATTTTCTCTCATCTGAAAAATGTTCGCAAGTCCCTTTAAACATTTGCAATATCGTAACATAAGTCGGTTATTATTTCAATTTCGAATTTTCCTTCCATGAAAGCCACTCAGCAAAGTTGATTTAAAATTATTTATTAATACATTGTTAAAAGCCACCCTGCACCAATCAACTTTAAACTGCTTCTCAGTAATGCTATGATAAACACGAAAATATTAATGAATAGAAAAGAGCAATACAATACATATTTTCTTATAAGTAGAAAATAACAATCACATAAAAAGGTACAACTAAAGACATAGTAAATACATTTTTTCAAAGGTCAATGTATGATTATGAGAATAGCCCCTTGGTGTCAAGTCTGGCAACAACTTTAAAAGAATTTGATAGAGGATTTTCATATAAAGCTCAGAAAAATCATCTGTTAAAATTGACTCCAATCCAGTCAAATCCGAATATCGTCAGAGATTTGTACTACTGAATTATGCATATACAATTACCAACAGATGTCCACGTTTTATAAAGGTCTTGATTCGAGGATAAATCCAAGGGCAATGTCAATTTTAAAGTTTGTTGCGTTTCTGATCTCTCCCCAGGTCAGATAGGTACAAATCAGCTAGCGACGGTAATTTTTCCTTGGTAACGAAGTATATCTCCTATAATGGATTACTTTCAGTTGCAGAATAAATCAATTATTGTGACATCATAAACGTGGGCGTCTGGAGTGACTTTTTAATTGTCAATCAGTGTTTTTTGTTTTCTTTAAAATTAATCTCGCAAGTTAACTTTTTTTATAATGATCTTACTTCTAGCACTTTCTCCCCCCCACCCCCTCTTCTTTTCCCTTTTTGTTGGCTGATATTGTTTTCCTTTTCTTTGTTTCACACCCTTTCTCTACCTTTATCCAGAGCTATGTGCACACACCTATTGGTGCCCATCTTAAAAGTTGTGAACATAAATTTGTGTTGAGATATACATATGTATATACATGTCTCTTACCTGCCTAAAATCCTGTCCTTCACTGTGAAACCAGTGCATTCGGGAGCCGAGGAGCGACGAGATTTTATCTGGTATTTTATTAACAGATTATTTGTTTGTTATATTATATGTATCAAACTCCTAACAAAGTTATAATCATATATTATTCACAAACATACAATCCACAAACTCTAAATACCAAACGTCTCTTTGATAAATATCTACAGCTCAGAGAAACGTGGTTGAATGTAATCAACTGGCGGTGACTCTGTGAATAAAGTCCCTTATCAAAGATGGAAATAGGTCTCAATGATGATAACATAGTTGAAGATCCCCGATGTTTTAAAGAAAGGTGAATTAAAGTTAACAAAAAGGAGTTGGTTTCAGTATAATTCTGCAACACTTACTGCAATTTTCATACTTCAAAGTCTAAACTTGTAGAATCGCGTTTCCAAATATGGGTAATTAGTTTCAGAAGAGGGGAGAAACGATGAAGAAAGGGAACCATGTGGTAAGGGATCCAAAGCACGGGGGGGGGGGGGAGGCTGGCAATACTTATCAATCAAACATGTATGTGACCTTTTATATCTAATAAAACATTCATATCACTATCATTTAATTGGTCACCACTTGTAAGAGAGGGAGGGGCGGGGATGGGCTCTTAATCAAAACTATACTTTATTTGGTCAAGAGTTACCTATCAATCCGAGCGGATTAAAGAGGACAGACCAATTTGGAAGCATATTAAAGACAGAATAGAGGAAGAACACAATATATATTTATCAATAAAGGGCCCTTTTATAAGTCTGCTACATAAATATATATATCATCAAAATAAATGTTCTTATTTTTGCACATTACTTTCTTTACTCTGCCATATGTTGATGCTTGACTTATCTTTGATTTATTTTGAAACAAATATGTATATATATAGATATATATATACATTCACACACGCACGCAGAAACGCACATAAACAAATTAAGAACTTATGATTCAATTAGAATATTCCTCGTCTGGGTAATATATAAATAACGATTAAAACATGCGAAATTAATATCCGGTTTCAATTTATTTTTTGAAATAGTAAAATGAAAATGTTGAAATAAATAGAAACATGCCAAAGTGAAGAAATGCGCTCTCAGGGATCTTTTTATATCAATTGTTTTAATCTTTATCTATATATATATATATATATATATATAAATATAGGCCTATATACATACACAAGTATATATATTATATTAATGATTAAAACAATTGATTTTAATCTAAACCTAAATCTTTGTTTTACTCCTAATAAAATTCTAAGAGCAATTTCTTTTCAATGATTTCCTTTTTTCTTACTGCCTTTAAAGAGCGCTGCGGTTCATCATCCCTCCAGGGATTTGGCGCCGGTCTTTGATTTGCGCCAGCGTGATTCTTCTCCATGTCCTACACAAATATATACAGGTTCAAACGGAAGCTCTGAGATCACGACCGGCGTCCCGGCATTGGGGCATATAAATGTCAGCCGGTGGTCGCAAGGACTAAATTTAGAAAATGCAATATTGATAAACGAATGGTAATATTACAATGGCCTACAATCCGGAGGAACTTATTACATTACTTGACAATGCTTTCGATCGCCCCGCTTATGAGAGGGCCACTTGAGAGCAATGTTATTGGCTTCTCTATTAGTGAACTACATCCTGCGTTATTAAAAGATCCTGACTATCATTGAATTGGAAGCTGTGGGAAATAGTATTCACTATACGTCATAGACATCGGTAGAACAGATTCGGCAACGCCTCAAGGCATATTGGAGGGAAGACAAAAATAGGCTCTACTATCATACCCAACGGAATAATAAACATTTGTAAGATCAAAGAAGGTGTATCCAGACTAGAGGGCACGTTCGTTCATTTTAAGTGAAAAGTAAATTTAGGGGGAAAAGTATAGAAAACTATCAAAGGGATTGGATATCTTTGCATCAGATTTAAAAACAAAAGCCTGGATTTAGCTCATGCTGCAATCATGATTATAAACCTTCAGGCCAGAAATGAATCCCGAGACTTTTACAAGCCATTCGCATGTTTTATTATCAAGATATTTATGATTGGAATACGAAATTTCAAAAACGGTTTTCCCACTGGCTTTTATAACACTATTGGAGAAAATGATTATGGTAAAACCGGTCATTCAAAACTATTTACTTTTTTGAAGCACTTCATGATCATTTTGAAGCTTAATTTGTTAATGACACCATTTATGACACCATATCACAGACACTGATAACACGTAGGGCGATGCATCCCAGATTTGTACAACTGGAAACATTGTTAACCAGTGCCTTTAAGAAAGACAGATGTTGGGAAATCCACCCCTTACCCCTCAGAAAAGAGAATGAGTGGAAACGGAAATCGCATAAATTCACACTGTTGCTTGCTTTTTTCGGAACAAATGCTTTAGGTCCCCTCAAGGGAATATTGATTGGGAATAAAGATAGATCTTGCCAAGATATGAACGTAGAATGGAATGCCAGAAGCTGTGTGACATCACAGGATTTTACTTCAGATTGCCGACAGAGGGCGTAAGGATGGAATTCGCTCTTTTGATTCCAAAAGAAGAATAGCCAGAATAGATAAACAATTTAGGCATTTCGCTAGTACAGGATTCATGCACAGGTTTGCCATATATTTTCAACTTTCATTTACAGAGCTTGGTCAACCCTACTTTTCGTATTCATGTAATAGAAGCAATGTGACATGAAAATAAATATTCCTAAAGTGAGCCCATTTTTACAAATATAACTAGAACACTTCTTGAACTGTCAACAGTATTTGGTGCAACATGTGTTTAAATGGAGTCATAACATACTTTTATCTCTGCACAGTGATTTCCCTGTACATTACACGTTACTTTTATATAACGCTCGTTAGAATAGTTAATTGATATCTTTAAAAAAAAGCTTAATTTCATAATAGTATAGAAAAAGGCAAAAAAGGATAAAATTGGAAAAATGGTGTAATTAAAATATATGTGATTTCGATGAGTAGAGATGGCTATTAATATTTCGCCAGTTTGGTAGGCTTAAAGCCGCCAACTATCACTTGACTACAGGAACAGGTTGGAAAAAGACAATTCAGTAGTCGACCGGTAAGTTTTAAGTTAAAGTATAGTGTTTGGTCAATTATTAAAGTGTACCAATCGCCAAAACATGCTTTGCTCTTGATGCAAGGGATTCAATGTGGCTATACCGTAATACAAAATATGGCTCTCAAATATTACTTCATCAAAGAAATATCGCAATTTGAACACATTTTCAGTGAACAGTAAAGCGTCTAGTTGAGTAGACTAGTTAACGCACGCGTACGTACTCGCATAACAGAGGACTCGCACGGAGTTCGACCCCTATACACGGGGTTTAATGTTTTCATTTATTTTCCTCATACTCCTTAACCATTTACCTACAGAATAACAGGTAGAATTTTTTAAGGTTGATATTATGCATTCTAGCTACACAATTATTTTTTTGTTGTTTTGGTGATTGGTTACTCTTTCAAATTTGAAATTTGATAACTGCAGAATATTTCATTTATCTCTAATAAGCATGTGTCGCAAGAGTTTGAAGGTACTCATTCACTAACAGTTTCAGGCGTTGTAAATATTATCTTGAAGGGTAAGTTTTAAGGTTAGGGTAGAGTTGAAGTATAGTGTTTGGTCAATTATTAACTCTTATCGTGCCACAGGGCTAATCCCCATTGTGCCAGGTTGTTTTTGAGATAATCTGATTAACACGATGGTTCTATGAATGGCGAGTGCAAAACACACAGCACAACCCAATGAGCATGAACAATAACCGCTACTACGAAAGTGTGCACGCACGCACATGGCACTCAATAGGTAGCGTGCATGCAGCCTCATGGCAGGCAATGAGTTAAAGTGTACCAATCGCCAAAACATGCTTTGCTCTTGATGCAAGGGATTCCATGTGGCTAATTCCTTTGTAAATTTATTCATAGTGTAGCAGTTGGACAAATATCAAATTAAATCCAGGTATTTTATTTGGCAAGTACTAATAATTACCTTTTTAGCCAAAGTAATTGCATTTTATGGTATAATATTTGAAAAACCAAAATGGAGTGGAATAATTACCACTCTGGCCTCGAAATGACACCAGGTTACTTCGGAGATAATGAAATAAAGGAGGTATTTTAACTTATGATCCCTCTGAAAAATGTTTATGAATGAACATTGGATTAGAATGAGATTGCCTTAAATCCATACAGGGATAAAGTGCGTAGGAATCTAATTTTGCAGCGATTTTACCTGTCAGTTTGTTTGGATTTTTAAATCAGTCTGCCATTTGGAAAGTGAGGATTAATTTTGTTTATGTCTCCTTTCTATAGAATATTATATTCCACACAAAATTTTGAATAATTTCTAAAAAAACTTTAGAAATCACGCCTCTACAATTCTTCTTAACTTCTGATTAAGTGACAGCGCCTAGTGCACTCTGAACATGTTCATATAAATCCAATTATTATCAATATTGCTTATAAACTAATAGACCCTTTCCTTCACCTCGAGAATGAATAGAACCTCCGAATACTCGTGTAATTGATAAATAAACAGTGCGACAGTATTAACATGAAACTCGCAAGCTATCCCGTCTTTAATGTATACTTCTTCTAACAGTATATTTAATTTACGTGATATATTAAAAATGTTGTGAACCTAAAGCCATATTTGATGAGAATCTGATATAATTACTTTTTTTGCCTTTGATACAAACTCAATTTTTTAGGATCTCATGACTCATAGTTAATTTGAAAAATTACGACACCATTTGCCGTTATTCATATGATAATTTAAAGTATTATTGATGCTGCTGTTGATTTATTATCGAGCCTATTCATTACGGGTTCTGGGTCATTAAAACATTGAAACGATAACGAATCCTTTCTCTCTTACTTTCGTTCCCTCTCTCTCTCTCTCTTACGCTCTATCTCTCCGCCACTCTCCCGTCATTCTCTCCCTCTTCATATTTTATATATATTCCTCGTATATATATATATATATATATCCTTCAATCTCCTTGTTGATGTATGACCAGAGAAACAATATAGAACAATAAATATACTCATCTACACGATAGTGAGTCATTGATTTTTGCAGAGATGTGCTTCCATGCATCCAATACAATGTTTATTTTTTGAAGACTGATATATTTCGACAGTGCGTGGGAGTTTCCTTTTCTCTGCCTTCTAACCGTCCAACGATCCTTAGGATATCCCTATCAAACCATGCAAACACTGAGTTTATTTACACATCAAACGGTTGAGAAAACGTCCGACTGTTGTGTGACCCCTCCACCAATGACCTTTGGTGAGAGAAGGGATTCTCGAAGATTTGCCCACTGCGCCTTAAAGAAAATTAGGAATATTAGTTTATCACTGACACTTAATTGGGAATAAAAGCTGAACAACTTGTAGTTATTGTGATTAAAAGATGTAATTGAAGAATTTTAATTGAATAGATGTTATTGCATCAGACTGGTTAACATGATGTGAAATGATGTGATGTGAATACATTTGTAGTGAACATTACTAACTTATTGTTTTTGTTGCACAAAATGTCGGGATTAGTCCAGTTGTAATTTTAAAAATGTACTTTCACATACCTTTAATCCCAAAGTGTTAGACGATGATACAATACATAAATCATTGTTAAGGCCTTGCTGTACATACTAAGAAAAGGGGGTGCAATAAGGGTGCAGTTTGCATCCACCTACGCATATTTAGCAGAGGGTGCTGCTATTTTGTAGCAGATTTGCACCCTCATTTCTTAGTGTGCAGAATACATCTAATGTAATCATCAAATGAATAAATATGTATTAAAAAGTTTTATGCGGTGGTTTCAGAATCCCAAACCCATGTCCCCAAAAATACCTTACCTTTCAGAGATTCTGTGTTATTGTAATGATTGTGAAGCCTCTGTATTCGAAATACCCCAATTTATGTGTATCAAACATAATATAACATTTATTAAGAGTAAGTTTTATTGTGAAAATCTTTGTTTATAGAGTTTTGCCCCACTTACCCGGAAGATGGCCCACTTTGTCTCTTGAAATGAAATGATTAGCCAATGTCTAAAACTAAACAGTTAGGGAGGCCTTCTTAAGTTAAATATCATTATGTAGAAAACGGTAACCCTATTTTAATTTCTGAGGTTTTTTCTGAGAAACTATTAATCAAAACCCTCCGGTAATTTTTGTCAACACTTACTAGTTCATTATTATGTATACACCACTACTGGTCAGTTATTAAGTAGTGGAGTAGAAGAGAAATTTGAGGACAAAAACACCAAACCATTGTTTACGACTCATCACAAAAGTAATAGAAGGGCTTTATCAATCACAGACTTCCCAACAGTAAACATTTCAGTCCAAGATTGAGGTGAATGGAAAAATCAAATGCAATATGAATGATTTATGAGGCGGATATTGCCTTTGGAGGGTGCCCCGTGCAAGGTCATGCACACTCCTATTTGCCACCACAGGAGTCCCCTTTTCTATTTTCTCTTCTCCGCGTCAATGTGGATGAGAGCGTCTTACGATGGGTGTAGTGGTCCTTAGCACGCATCTCCGGGGATTATCCAATGAACTTGTCTTTTGGTTTGTTTGATTGTTTGAGGAAGGAAGTGAAATTAAAATGCAAGTCAACGTCCTCTCCGGAATTCTTTGAAGAACGAAGCTTCCTCTTTGGTTGAGATTGTGGTCAAGCTCCTATCCTTGTGGAAATACTAGAGAAAACAAAAGATGTGGGTGGTTTGAAGAAGAAAAAAAGAGCAACTCGACTGGCATACCATATTTCGCGCACGAATTCATGGTAGAGAATTAAAAGTTAAATACAAATCCCCCCCCCTCCACCCCCAACGGCAAACAAGACCCCATCCTCCTCCCCTAATATGGTGAAAAATAATTAACTTTCAAAATAAAAGATTTTGCTACCTGGGCTCCGAAATAAGCCTAGGCTTAGGGTTCTATGCTCAGCTGTCGCGAATATAATAAATATAATTAATAGGTTTAGGGCAGAAATTGGTATAACTTAAAAATAATTTGCCTAAACCCGGGAGTTAATCGTAGGGATAATCACTGCTTCAAACTATCCAAGAGTGAGAATGATGGGTAGTGGGCAGACATGGGTATTACTAGAAATCAATTTGCCTAAACCCGGAAGTTATGTTCTCAAAACAGCATTAAAGCAAATTGAATAATTGTAGGGATAATCACTGCTTCATACTCTCCAAGAGTGAGACATGATGGGTAGTGGGCAGACATGGGTATTACTAGAAATCAATTTGCCTAAATCCAGGAGTTATGTTCTCTAACAGCATTGAAGCAATTTGAATAATCGTAGGGATAATCACTGATTCAAACTCTCTAGGAGTTCTTCCAATATTTGACAATTGATATACATTCAATGCAATTTGGAGAAAAAATACAGTTGATTGTATCGCTCAAATGATTAGGCGATATTCCTGAGTAAATTGATATATTAATATGATCTTAATTATAGAGCTTCTATTCTGTCATTCCGTGTAAGCCCCAAAACTGAGCCACCGATTAAGCAAGTAAAATCATAACAAAATCAACACAAAAGAATGAGATCATACAGATTCGAATCGAAAAGGTTAATTGATATCACTTTTTTTTCATTTAAAGCCCCACTGTAGCTACTTGCTCCCTCTATATAGCAAACAATGCCTAAGCGGTACCCGTTGGTCCCCCATCATCATCTTTTTCTTATGTTAAATGAGAGCTGAGTTGATGAAATAGCCACCTGCCAGTGACCACACTAGCCGATCTAATCCGTCCTGGCCAAATTAGTACAGACGGAAACGTTTCTTATTTATTGCAGAGTACAATACAAACTTACGATATAATTATTTCTTATGTAATTTCTGTTTACAGGTTTAATATCAAGGATACTGTCGTTACAGGCCTTCCAGCTCAGAGAATTCGATGATAGACGATTAGAGAAGGTAAAGCATCATCATCATCATCATTGTAAATATTTTTAATATCAATATTGATATAATTATTATTTGAACAAAAATTATCACAGGAGAGACAGGAAAGGCACAAAACTGCCCAGAGCACATATGTCCGAGGCCTTATGGAATGCTGATAATGCTGCTGATGAGAAAGGAAACGTTAAGAATCGTCTGAAATCTTGGCTAGCTTAAACAACATTTTCAATTTAGACTACAGGTAAATAAACAATGGACAATAGATATAATCAGAAATGTGTTCACATCAGTGGTAGATAGCAATAGCAAATAAATATTTCCATATTCATGACGGATATTTAAAAAATAGAAATTGATCACATTTCCTTCTCTAAACTAGTAAAACTGGTGTATTTTTGGTGGATTCCTGTTTTTTCTTAAAGTAATACAACAGTCATGTACTGTATTCACCTTATTAGAGTATAAAGAGAAATTTAAAATGTTTACAAAATTAAAAAGAAAGAAAAAAAAGAAGCTGCTTGTTTGTTGGAGAAATGTGACTTATTGGATTTTGATGAGTGTTATTGTCAAGATTGTTGTTTTGTACACAATTGCTGATACACAGATTTCATGTCCACGATTTTACAAAAAGTAAAAATAATAGGTTTCAAAACTTTTTCACTAACCATTTTGATGAACTTCCGTCCAAATTCCTAGCCAAAGTATACATTATTAAAAGTTGCGATCTGAAAAATTAAAAAGGAAGTGCTCCCTGATATCAAGTTGTTCTAAATGGAAGCCAATTAAATACAAGGGTGGACTTCCCCTTTAAGCGTAACTATAAGTCTTGAGTTGTAATCAATCGAGGGTCAATAAACATTATACATTTCGTATTATTATTGTTTGAGCTTCTTGCAGCATTGGAGATGTACAGCCGTTCTTTAGATGTTCAGTGGAGTATATATGTAAATCAAGAAATTATTATTACGATCAGGACACAACATTGCTTCAGTCTTTGTTGCGATTAATTTAAAGCGATGATGTAATATGACCTTTCCATGCTACTATCCTGTTGCAAAAATATTTATTTATCTAGAAAAGCCGCCAAACAGTATATTAGTTGCGTGGCCTCATGGATTATAATAGATAAGCGCTGCCAAACTGATTTATTGGGCATTTTGACCTTTCCAATTTTTGAATAAAAGCCTACTCAAAAATGTAAAAAACAAACAACATGGACAAAGACGAAGTTATTTTCAATATCCGAGATTACAGCTTCAGGCTGAGTTGACAGTTATATAAAATGTAAAAAGGCATGACAACATTTGCTATTTCGTATGAAATAAATCATCAAATCGTGGCAGGTGAGGGGGCACATATGATTTCGAAAAAGAGATGAAAATGTAGACTAGAAAGGAAAGAGTGCCCAATTTCTGGTATGTAGTGAGATTTCAGATATCAATTATATTCATGAAGGTAAAGTGAACCCATATGCTAAATCTTTTCCTTTTGAATAAATATAATGGTTCTGAAGTTAAGCTTTACAACCGTATTATAAATTTGAGTGAATACAAATATAATGTTATTTGGCTCTCATTAAAAATAAAAAGGGTTTATTGTTATCTTGCATAACAAAACCACTTTTATCACCTATATATTATTGTTGTTTGTGAACAAATATTTCTATTTCTAGATGGTCCTCTCCTCGTTTCCTTCTAAAGAACTAGTTCTGATCTAACCAAACGATGGAATCTTCTGTTAGCATGTTTAACATTTCTAGGTGATAATGTAAAGACCAGTTAAAGCATGTAAAGATGTCGAACATTAGTGAATAAATTCGTGATCTCTTTTTTATTCAAAAGCTTTCTAATTCTATGTTTTCTTGATATTCTCAGAATAGAAATCCATACACAAGTAAGATCGGCCCACCGCCCTTTATTGCCAGGCCTCCGCCTGGGTATTCGGTATTTGATCTCATTCAAATAGCTGAAAATGAACGTGTTGCCTTCTCATCATATCCTACAAACTTCAAGCCAAAGGTACCTCTTCTACCACCACCAAAAAGATCACCAGCTGAATATTTAAAAGAAAACAGGGCGGTAAGTATATTTATCGACAAATTTATATAATAATTATTATTATCATTATCATCATCACTACTATTATTATCATTTGTATTTGTATTTGTATTATTTTGTTATTATTGATAATATATTGACAGTCAGGACCAGTGAGTGATTTTCCAACGTCGGTAAAAGTAGCACTATACCGCTAGTGTCAATATAATGTGAACAGGGGGGGGGGGGGGGGGGGACAAGAACAACAATAAATGAACTTGTGGTGTAAGATAGCGCTTAAAAGCTACTCAGGCGCGGATCTACGGGGGGGTTTAGGGGGTTTAAACCCCCCCCTTGGGCGGCCCAAAAAAAAAAAAAAAAAAAAAAAAAAAGGAAAAAAAGAGAAAAAAAGAAAGAAAAAAAGAAAGAAAAAAGAACGCACGCTGGAGAGAAACCCTTTCAAGTGCAAATATTGTGAGAAGATATTCAACTCATCTGGTAACTTAACCAATCACATGATAACTCTGGATATAACTGTGTATTTAACTGTTACTTGATTTAAAAAGACGTTATCATGCACTGCTTTTTATGGTCTCCATTGTGTTAATAGATGCCAGGAAAACATCACTTACGGGGTTCAAATAAACACCCAAAAAAAAATCGGCTCGCCGCTTCGCGGCTCGTGGACGATGCTCCGCATCGTCATTATTTTGGTCAAACCCCCCCCTTAGCAAAAAGCTAGATCCGCCCCTGCTACTTCTTACAATCCATTGGCAAGAGTAATCGGGTTTGGGACTTGCAAAGACTTGTTGAATTGATGAAAATGTACCGCTTATCATTTTTTATTTAGCCATCCACAGGCTACTTTATTCAATAAAGTCATAATGAAAAAGAAACAATAATAAAGTTGCATATATATGCTTGACTCACTAGGTTTATACAAGGTTGTTCCCTTCTTTTTCATACAAATACAAAAGAGAGTTAAAAGGAAAGTTGTTTACGGCAGATTTACAGTTTATTTCTTTATATCTTGGTATCGAGAAATGTCTTGAGTGGAATGAGTTTGAAGAAAATTAAAGAACAATAACAATCCACCCCTGTCCATTCATTCATCAGGAGGACCTTTTTAGTATACACGAACTTTCATCTTAGTCATTGATTTTCTGTCAATATCTCTAGGAATCACAGTCCACCGAGACAAGGAATAAAACCCATGTGTACCATTCAATCGTAGGACTCAAACACTCAAGTGGTGGTTCAAAGGTACGGCGTGGGCTTGTGGAAGGGGCGGGGGAGAGCCCCCATCACTGCCTGCACCCACGCTTTGCAACTCTTGAAATGGATGATTACATCACTCGCTATCACCCACCCCTAAAAACCTAGATATAATCGTGATAATGAGTAAGTTGTTAAACGAGAGCCATCAAGCACACTTAATGGAGTGAAACATAAGACTCCAGAAATGCTTTTAAAAGCACATCTAAAATGATAGACAAGCTTGTACACAAAAACTTCCGTCGTGGCGGGATGACAGAAAACACGGCAGGCCTTTTCAGTTTTCATCCTTGAGTTTGCGAGGCGTCAAATAATGTTGTTTACACCCGTCCCATTTATCTTCTTAGAATTCACTGTTTAGTGAAAGGTCATGAGGGCACTGAGCCCAAGATATTAGACTTGAAAAAGAGAATATGACTAGAAAATATCCTGAAATATTGGCTGAATATGACGAAATAAATGACGGTGTCATGGTACAGTGGTTCATTCACTCGAGTTTATGGTTCGAACCCCATCCCAGCCCTTAAGTCCTTTGGCAAGTAATCAATCTACTTGTTCACCTTTCCACTAAGCTGTAAATTTGTACCTGGCAATTGCTAGGGGTAATACTAATTGCCGGGCCCTCTCTTGGGACAGTATTAATATTGGTAAGGTTACCAAGGGAAAATAAATTATCATATCAGATTTTCGTGTCCTGTTGAACAATAGAATTATTGCCCTCTACGTACGTTTGCAGACAGAGGAAACATAAATGCCTCCCACAAAACAATAGGTTTAAGTACTAGTCATTAGTTTAATAAGTTGTATTGTTTTGAATTTAGAGTTAGGGTTGGGGTTAGGTTTAGGTTTAGGGTTCGGATTCGGGTAATATACCATTTTTTATGATGTCGGTAAATGTTACATTTAGCGTTACATATAGATGCCCTGTTAATACAACATGTATGGATATAAATAAGTAAAGCAGGATGTGTAGGTATACAATTAATTTCCTAGGACATAATTTTTCTTCCGCTTTATGCATTTTAGAAAAACAAATGATGGGCGAGATTAATCCCTACAAGATTTAGAATATGGACTAAAAATTGATCTAAAATCTAACCAGAACAAGAAAAATAAACATACACACTCACCCACAACAAATTAATGGCTGGAGTTTATGAATATATAGTGTAGTATTACAGTACAATCAATTAGGTGATACTTTTGAAGTTTTACTTTATTCTTGTAGAATCAATTTGTAACGGGCTTACCTGCTTTGTGGCTAAGTATTCATGACCTTCATCCACTCTTTCGCCCATGCATTTCTATTTTGGCACCAGTCTAGCGATGTATTTCTTTCCCAATTCAACAAACTCTCTCTCACATCCGGGCACTCCGAGTATTAAAATAGAAAGCACAATCATGACGAGAGTACCTTGTAATCGATGCAGATTCAACGACAGCATGGTATGATACAGGGAAAGTCTTTCGATTGATCATCCCGGATGTATAAGGTTCCCGGAACATCTTTTCCTTCACGTTCTCGATTTCAGCTGAAAATCAACCTTGTTAACATACGTCATTATTTTTTTAACCTGAGGAAAAGGAGAGTAAATGACGTAATTAATTAGCAGAAATGAAGAGAATTGTAAATGTCATTGATTAAAATATCTCCTTAAGTTCCCGGATGTATAATGTTTGCATGACGTATTTTCCTTTGTGTTATCGATTTCAGCTGAAAAGCAACATTTTCTCCATATTTCACTATTCGGTACACCTGACGCAAAAAAAAGCTATAAAGGTGCAATTAATTGGCTAGCATTGACAAGGAAAATAAAATGTCGATGATTTAAACGTCGGCCTCAGTTCTGTAATATATAAAGTTCACGTTACGCCTTTCCCACCTGTTATCGATTTGAGCTAAAAGAAATCATATTAAAACTTGTTTTTCTTCATATGTCATCATTCGCGCTTCTGGGAAAAAACGAAAGGGTGTAATTAATTAGTACTGACAAGGACATTGGGGGCCTCTGGCAATGTGCATAAACCCTAACCCTTAAACCAACGTTTTCAAAAAGACAAGTATAACTTGGGTATAACAGTCTATTTTCAAATCACACCTATTCATGATTCTCATTCATTGATATTGTTCAGTCAAATTGCGAAAGTCTATGCGTTTGACCAAGAATATAATTTCTTGGAAAAGCCCTTCAGCATTCAGTGCAATGAATCGTTTCTTTCTATTTGATAGCAGTAAATTATATTTCTAATTATTTTTTTAAATATCAACACTACCATGTACATGTAAAATTGAGAAAAAAAGATGTGGCTTCTTATAGCGATGATATTTTTAGAGGAAACTGTCTCTATATAGAAACAGATTTTACATTGGTAAGGCTATTAATTGTCAATACTGCCCCTGAAAAGGAATCATGGCATGATCGAAAGCTATATCAACATTGCAATCAAGAAATCCGATACCAACTGTGATATAATGGCAGCTGATTAGTGCTTAGACTAATTTTTCGCAGATCAGAGAGAGAAGATAGACAAGAGATATTTAATTCGATAAACTAAACTACTATTATAGATTGTCAGTGTCACGCTATTTCGGCGTTGGTGTCTAAAATCAAACCACAGCGCGGAAGTCGGCCGTCTGGTCAGGCGCTAGGGAAAAGAAGTCGAGTGTTTTTGTCCCGTCAAGCTCCCATTCTAAACTCGTTCAACCGCATTTATCATTCAGCTCGTCTCCTGACACTGCGCCTATTAGGCGCGTCCTCATCATCTCGAGATTGCCAAATATCTCGAGATTGCCAAATAGCCCGCTTTTTGGGAAATAATCCCGAAGTAACAAATCGCGTCTCCACTAACTTGAAACTCGGCCTTGAGAATTAGCTCGAGATATTTTGCTCAGCGTTAGCGTGTATCGCGAATCTTCGGTCTAGTGAAGACGCACGGGACAAATAGCAGGATATTTTGCAAACTATCCCAAGATATCTTGGGATGACAATCCTGACCAAATATCCTTCTAACTGCTACTTCGGTCTGATGAGGACGCAAATTAGCTGGATAGTTTGCGATCGGGATAGTTCAAATAGCTGGATATTTTGCAATCTCGAGATCGTGAAAACAGGCCTACTGAGCCTCCACAGGGTATCTTATTCTCTAGGGGACCTTGAGGGCATCATAAATTTGGCTTGACTTTGCTATGATGACATCATAAACACACATTATCCATTATTCATTATGTCAGCATGACGCATTTTTAGACCATTATGTCACTTGTTTTTCAGAATCATTTTGGGGAACTGGGAAAAGAGGAAAGGCTCGCTTTTAATGAACGAGTATCTACTTAAATAAAGGAAAATTCTTGCAATTTTCATGTTACTTTCAAGCTGTTCATTAATATTCGGAAGAACTCTTCCTTCTTCAGATGAAAAAGTGACTGATCTTTATCAAGAGTGAATAATAACAAAGGCGTTTCCATGGATCAGTGGATACGCCCAAACATTGATGACTGGTCCACCAGTGGGTAGGCACGCATCCATAGATTCGGTTTACTAGGAATGACATCTTAGAGACATAAAAACTTATGCAGATCAATGAATTTTTCAGCCTACAGTTTTTTTTTTTTTATATAACTATATGAATTAAAGCAATAACAAAATTAAAAGAACTACCCAAATACGGAATGGTCTGTTATAATAGGAGGTTTCTTACCAACTTAAAAGAAAATACATTAGCTGTGTTTTCATAGACCATTTTTGGAAACAGCCCCCTCCCAAAAATGTAATGGAAGCTTTTATTACCAATCATGTGAAAGAATATGTTTTGACTAATACGTGATGATACAAATTTTGCCCGGAAACCGCCTACTAATAATATATTTGGTAAATTATCATATCGATCCGGCCCAGATAGATCGTAAATGCACTTCAACATTAAACATTTGGACATATATTGATGCTTTGTTGCAAATTTAGGTCGAGGCATTGCCATCTAAATCTCTGAAGGCAATATTTAAACAATATTGAATGGATATTTTGTACCCAAAACCCTTAAACAGCAATTTTACCACTACCGGTCTATGTCTTTAACCTATGTAGGTTATATGAGGACATCTCGTACACTAATAGAATTGCAGTCAGCTGACGTAGGATTTACAGTGAATCCCGGTAGTATTTCAATCATGTCACCCAGAAAATCCATTACATAAGGAGCTAGAGAAGGAATTGTTGGCGAAAAGACGATTTTTATAAATATGGAAATCGTTTTTAATGGACTCGGAGACATTTCAAGTCTTTTAAAATCCTCGGAAAACTCTCCAGGCTGGACTCCATGCGAGTTTTGCCGATTTTAGAGCTGAAGCGCAAAGGCAGCGTTTGACGCACCGTACGTGATGTCTCTCTGCCCACTGGCGCACGAGCCATAATGTGATTGACGTAAGACTACGTCAGCGGTTGGCACACCAGCTGAAGCGTCATTCGAGTGTGATTTCATTACAAAAAATGATTGCAAAATGAACATTGCAGACATTACTTTGATTTAATATACATGTGGGTGTACTATTTGCATCCATGGGTTCGGTTAGCGCCTACATAAGTATATAGTTATGGTAGTGGAGGTTCTGTGGTATAGTGATTTATTCACTTGATGCGTGAACCAAGGGTTGAGGGTTCGAATTTCAGCCTGATACTAATGTTGTTTTGCATGGTTTTTGGCAAGAGGTCATTATAATTAAAGGGCATTCAAGAAAAACAGCATTGAAACTGCTGAGGTTTCCCTTGGTAAACAAACTTATAATTGTTATCATTATTATTATTTTCATTAATATTATTATTATTATTTATATCATTGTTTCATTAGTATAACAAGGGGGGGGGGGGCTGGCGCCTCGTATAAAGCGGGCCCTGTTTTAAATTTGATCACCTGAGATAAATGTGGATACATTTAAATGACACAACTAAATCCAGTGCAGCTATATCGTTATGGTTAACTGCAGCCCATAACTCGTTAAACGCACATACACACACGAACACGCTTTATACACACGCTAACGCACCTACACGTGTTCGCGTGGGCACACGTTGCACAACGATACAATTATAAGTTTGTCACGATCGGCTCAATTCCTGCAAACTTCAAGAGTCGTCTTTGTTCACTATTTTTTGCATTGTTCCATTTAAATCGAATTTATTAATACATTTAAAAATTGTATTTTTTAAAAGCAAAAACTGTAGGTGTTTCCCAGAAAATAAATGTCCATTGGATATATTCTTTAGTTATGTTGTTATTACATTTGCTAAAAGTAGCACACGCGTATATGATAACATAAAAACTTAGTTTATTAAACGATGGAATCCATATCGAAGTATATAAAAACCAATCTTATTGTCGGTTTTTTATGGCATTTTTCATCGTCGTTGGATGAATTTCGCCAATTGGCATGCTCTCTCTTTAAATACTCGCTGTAAATAAGGCCCGAAATTGAGAGATTTACGTGGACAACCAATAGTATTGGGACAATTTAAATTCCAACTTGAGTAACGAATATTTTGCATTCTTAAGATTTCATTTTGACTAAAAATGAAGAAGATATCACCAGAAGTAGGGATGAAAGCTCCCATAAGTTAATTGGTCCAATAATTAATTGTTTAAAGTGAAACAATGTAAAACGGGTCATTTACGTCATATTTAATAGAAGACGTTCAGTTGGTTTATAAGGAAATTTCACACAGCTTCATTTGAGAGTGCACATATAAAATGGATGCTATGTATTTCACATAAGAAATGACATAACATCGAGAGCAAGAAGATTGCAATGCATTATTGCCAATTGACGAACATTTTATTTTCCGAAATGGGTACATCTCTTGATAAAGGGACGAGTTTATACTTTCGACCAATTTTAAACTCTCTATCAATAGGCAATTATGCATTACAATCATGTCAAGAAAAATTCATATTTATAATGAGATTAGACATTGAAGTTGTAATATATAGTTTTTCTCTGTTCACCAAAAACATAATTGCAATGAGGGGTAATTTTTAGATACTTCATGTTATAACAAAGAAGAAGTGTACAATCTTATACTTTTGGTTTAGTTTTGCAGTAGGTCGCAGTTATGTATAAGTACTATTACGTCATTTATTTTAGGCATTCCATGTACCTCATTTACCTATTTTGTATTGCATGACTTGTAACTTATTTAGGAAAGTGCTGTATTATGTTTCATATATCTAAATCTTCGGGTGTTTTATGGTACATTATATTACTATATGCGATTGTTACATTACATTGTAAAGTGATTATAATTATGTTTATAAACAGAATATTGATGTACATCAATGAAGTTTAATAAATACAATACATGTTATTGAACTGTTTCATTTCTCTTCATACAATTCCCTGGTATTGGCACTATCCCTTCTCTCTCTGTCTCTCACCCGTTTAATCCCCGTTTTTCTCATTCTCTGTTTCTCTCTCTCTCTTTCTCTTAGCAATCAGTCTTCACAAAGAGATCGTGCGAGGAAATAAGCCGATGGGAAAAACTCAGCCAGGGCATCAACTTCCATTCAGCAGAGGTAGACGTCTACGAAGGACAGTGGTTCTGGGTCACGCGTTGCGTCAGGCAGGTCGATCCCACACAAAACGGGTACACGGAATGCTACGGGGTGGCTCGGAGTAATGAAATCGCCGACGGATCTTGCGTGGAGACAATTGGCTGGATTCTCGCTTATTCAAGGTTAATAAGCGTAACTAGTAAATAGGGACTTTTAGATTCGCACGAAGACAATAGGGATTGGTACGATCTACGTCCTTTTAATGCACTGCCTTGAGTGGACGTCACACGTATCAGTCCACGCAAATCTAAAAGTCCCTATTGCCTGATGCAAACGGAACGCCGTTTCCATTGCGTCTTTACCTAATTATTGCATGCGCAAGTAATAAGCGAGTTCGTAATTAGGATTTGCGCATGGGCAGATGAAGGTCATACGTTCCCAAATAGTAAAACCAGCGAGACGAATGACGGTATCGTGCTCATGAAGGTTATGTTATCAGTACTCTCTTATACACCGACAGTACATTTATCTGATACACAGGTGGAAGTATTCTTCTCAAGAGGCAAACAAAAGCTATCCATGAAGCAACTCCATCACTTCGGCAGTGATTATTCTAAAATGCACAAGTGGGACGTTTCCATCCTGTGAAAGATCTGTGGATATTTGGGGGTCATGCGTTCCTAAGCTATTTACGAACTGGCTTATTCAAACAAATCATAGTAGAGATGCTGTGGTCTAATAAGTCACCCGACTGCAGATCATAAGGTAAGGGGTTCAAATCTCAGCCCGACACTATCGTCCTTTGGCAAGACTTTAATCTACGTTGTCACTCTCTAGCCAGGTGTTAAATGGTTACTGGTAGGATGCGAAATTTAATGCAGTTTTCTCAGCATTGTGAGTGTCTGTCAAATGACACCTGGTTGAAATGGTCCTCAGGGAGTGGAGAATATACATACATTGTGTGCGCAAGCAAGCCTAAATCCGATGACCGGGATAATCATATATCTGTAAAGCGCTTATAGGCATCGTTGATGTATTAAGCACTACATAAAAGCGGAATGGTATTATTATTATACTACTGATCATTATGCATTTACGTTTAATATATACAAAAACGAAAATTTGTATTGGCGCGATAAAGTCCGGGACAGTCGCTAACGCAGACCGCAATAGTTGCTAACGCAGCATTACGTTAGGCAAATTGCTTTTCTCGTGCAATGCGGTATTTTATAATACCGAAACATGTTCGTTGATTTAAAGAGAAAGTTGAGTTCTGGGAAGAGGTGAAAAATAATTTGTGAGCGTTATCATTGTTATCAGTGGCGTAATGAGCAAAAACGTTTGGGGGGGGCTGACAAAAAAAAAAAATCCGCAGCACCCCAATCGAACATGCATGGGCATTAGTGGCGGATCCAGGAATTTCTTACCGGGGGGGGGGGGGCACAAAATGGCATGGGGTAAAACGATGAAGCGACAGAACGAGGCTTTAGCGGCGAGGGAGCGAAGCGACTAAGCGGGGGTTGGTCTTGGAAGGGGTTCTGGCCCCCTCCCAAGGTAAGAAGCATTTGCAATTTTAGAACCAAATTAGACGCATTTTCAGGCACTTCCTGGAGTAATATGACGTAAAATTGCTTTCTCCTACCCCTTTCAAGAGTAGGGATCTTTTGCAATTTGAGAACCACATTTGGCGCATTAATGTCCACTGGCACTTCCTGGAAAAAAAACAAGGCCTTCTGATTGGTTAGAAGTTAGAGAAAAGTGATCTGTCACGGCTTGAGACGTTGTATATGCTTTGATGCCGCACAATGCACAAAGACGGTGGTCCGTTACTTCATTAGTAGTACCTCCACAATTTTTCTCGAGTGTATAAACTGTGTCGTTATCAGGGGCGTCGCTAGATCTGTGTCAGTGGGGGAGTGGGGAGGGTGTAGAGGTCACCGATTACCGACAAAACGAGCTACCAATTACCGACAAATATATTAATGCCAATGCTCAAATGTCTATAAATTTAACCCTATAAACCCGGGGCCAGGAACCAAGTCATTTTTTCAGTCTCCCCCCCCCCCCCCTCCCGCGCGAAGCGCGGAAACTTTGACACTTCATTAAATTATTAGAAAAAGAAGACGTTCCGTTGTACCGTTCTCGATTCTTAATTCTTGTTTGGATCCATCATCCAGGTCCCCCCCCCCCCTGCATGCCGCGCGAAGCGCGCCAGCTTTGAAGTTATAATAAATTATTACTCTTAATCCTTGTCTGAATTCATTTTCGCCCATCCCGCGCGAAGCGCGGAGGCTTTGACGATTCATTAAATTATTACTCTTAATCCTTGTCTGTAATCATTTTCGCCCATCTCGCGCGAAGCGCGGAAGCTTTGACGTTTCAATTAATCATTAACCTTAATCCTTGTCTAAATACATTTTCGCACATCCCGTTTCACGTTTTCCCGTTTCACGCTTTCACGTTTCATTAAATTATTAGAGAAAGACGATTCGTTGTATCGTGTTCTTGTCTGAATTCAGATTCCCCCTCCCGCGCGAAGCGCGGAGGCTTTGACACTTCATTAAATTATTAAAGAAAGATAAATCATTACCCTTAATCCTTTGTCTAAATACATTTTCGCCCATCCCGCGCGAAGCGCGGAAGCTTTCACGCCCATCCCGTTTCACGTTTTCCCGTTTCACGCTTTCACGTTTCATTACATTATTAGAGAAAGAAGACGATTCGTTGCATCGTGTTCTTGTCTGAATTCAGATTCCTCCTCCCGCGCAAAGCGCGGAAGTGTTGACACTCTATTAAATTATCAAAGAAAGAAGACAATTCATTATACCGTCCTCGACTCTTAATCCTAGTCTGAATTCAATTTCCCCACTGGCCCCTTAACGGTGCATGTGCAGTGTTACATGATGTAAGTATGGAACGCCCGGCAGTGCTTGTCACAGTTGCTTCTGGATAGGATTTTGTTACTAGTGTTACTGTATAGTGGCCATGGCCCCTTAGTGACTATAACAAAACATATGCTCTTTCTGGCCATTTGGGAATGTGTCAGTTTGCAACAGAAATGGAGAAACACGCATTTTGTTGAAAATCATGTGATATCACGAACATTTATACATCACTTGTATATGGAATTGAAAAAAAATCATGGTTCAATTTTATTTGGGGGGGGGGCTAGCGCCCCCCCCCTAGCCCCCCCCCCCCCCCTAGCCCCCCCCCCACCAGTACGCCAGTGATTGTTATTATGCAAGTGTGGAAGAACATCAGATAAAACATGTTCCCTGAAAAGCATGGCTCTTCAAATGCATGCATATTCTAAATATGGCATGTAACATCGTAAAAATCAGGACGGATTTTTACGCCACGTGTTCGTGTAGTCCCATATACATCTTTCTGTGTACAGTGCTTGTAACTTTACCAAGACTGGACCAAATTTCTTATCATTTTTATGATTCCAGAACCATGCAATACACACGAATACTTATATGCTAGATGATCAACCTTTTCTGATCGATTCCACACCGTTTCATTCACAATGCAATCGCATGACCAGAACTCAACTTCATCTTTAAGCATTACCCGGTTGGTTCTTGGTGTCAAAACATTGATTTGACAGTTGACACGATCGCAAAGACTTTAAAGCAATCAATTCAAGGGTACTTTTAATAGGGCCTGCTTATGGTACTGCCTAACAACATGTACGCCCATTTAAGGACGGTGAGTCAGCAGCCTTGCGTAATCGCCTGGCGTTGATTTTTGCCTTTAAATCTTGTTCCTAAGACCTGGGTACTATCACTATGAACATGACGGACAAAGAAAGCGGACAAAAAATACAGTTCCTCAGGTAGATAAAGGAACATCCCTTCACTGCTATTATGTAAAAATGTGTAGAACAAGTGTCACATGCATATTCACCTGTTCTACACAGTTTGACATAATAGCAGTTAAGGGATGTTCCTTTATCTACCTGAGGAACTGTATATTTTGTCCGCTTTCTTTGTCCGTCATGTTCATAATCACAGGCGGCTTGAATCAATGGAAATAGAAATGGACTTGGGATGGCAAATGCCAGATATGATAAAACCTAAACTATAATGTCCCCTTTTCGGGCAACCCGAATCACCTCTAAAACGGACCTTTGGCAATGGGTTAAATTCATATGTTAGGGAAAGTCAATCGTATTTCCATGAAACCATCCTTTTTTCTTTTTTCCGTTCTACCTCCTCTTCAAAAGGAATAACATAAGACAGCCTTTACCTTTCCATTTAAAGGGGCTTTATAACTGGATAGTTATTTTAAAAACGATCTTATATTTTCCTCTGGTAATACGACATTCATTTTCATAGGTAAGAAATCAAAATTAGGATTGACCATCGGTAAAATGTCTGCGCAAAGTTGGCTCTTAAAAGAGACATCTGCGCAAGTTCCGATGGTAAGTGTTAGTTCAGGGCAGTTTGAGTTTGTCATGACAATTTATATCATCTTTCCTAACTTTAAAAATAACACCGTTTTCACAATACGGACCCTGATCTTTAGCACTCCAAAAGCACTCCCTCCCCTTTCCTTCCGCTCCCTCATTTGTGATTCACTTGCCCAGTTAACTTGTGTAGAACATTGCATTATAAAAACTCGTTTCGTTCCGTAGTAAAATTGACTGAAAAACTAGGTTGCAAAATGCGTTTCCCCTTGAATAAATATATATATGTATATGTATTGGATTTAATCTAGAATGGCAGATATAATTACGTCAGTGTACAAGTGTGGATAATCAGTCAAACGACTTCAACATACCCGAGGGGTGTCCTCGATTCGTCTCTCAACTTCTTTGGGTAGCCGCTGGGGCTCTGTTTATAGAAAAGTAGCAACTTCACGATGAGATTATAAATTCGAAAAGGATACCTTGTATGAAAAGGGAGCAAGGTTGCTGTAATTCCCTTTTAACGTATGACGTGTTTGAGAAGATTTTGTAAGCGAAACGTAATTAGGGAAAGTGCCAATCCAAAAAACCAAATAAAAACCAAATAAAAAAAGGATAGCTAAGCGATGTGGGAATGAGTCTTAACGGGCAACACAACCTTCATAATAAGTTCATTTTTTTTGAAAGCAGGTAAATAAGATAAACAGCGTGGTGAAAGTATAAAATGAATCAGATAATTATGAATTTTCTAAATACGAGCTCTTAAAATGAGGGAGAATCTCAAACAGGCATGTCCGTGGACTGTGACTTAGACACAGACAACTCTCCAATTTGTTGTGTACACAAACATAATTAATTTCTGTCTCTCCCCTTTGGGGCACAACCCAACTTCTCAAAATAAAGTGTGGATATTATTTAATTATAGGTCATCTAAAGAGAAAATGATCATCCTGAGTTAACACGGTTTTGAAAAATTGAAATTCTAGTCATTTTGTATGTTGAAACAAAGTTGAAGTGGCCATACCCATGTTGGTTACAATTGTCATAATTCATTTCCCATTTCCAATTTTTGTGGGGTCATATTCCATTCGAACTGTCACTGGTCTGCTTCTCTGATTTTCTGCTTTTTTCTGGGGGGTGTTTCACAAAGATCCTAAGTTGAACTTATCTCTAAGTTGGACTTAACAATTATGGAAAGCCATTAGCATCCTTAAAAATATTTTGTAAAAGTTGTTTTAAAAGGCATAAAATGGTGATTCAAATCATTCATATTTTCTATTATTATAGGAAATTACATGTTCTTGATGTGGAATTTATGAAAAGTCTAAAATACTTTAATTTTTGCTTTTGAATATATTTAAAAAATAAGGCTACAAATGGCTCTCCATAATATATAAGTCCAACTTAGAGTTAATTTCGACTTTAAATCTTTGTGAAACACCTCCCTGGAGTAGTTTGGTGGCCAGGGTGTATCATCTATCATCTGTCTACCTAACAAAATTATATGATGATACACTCCTACCGATGATGAATTATAAATATTGATACAAACTTTCTTCATCATGTTTTTGCAAGTAAGACTTTATTAGATATCCAAATACACTCTATATATTTTCACCTTTGGTAAATACAAAATAAACCCTAAAGAGTTAAGCCGATTTAGCAACATTATATGACGATACACTCCCACCGATGATGAATTATATATACCGATATAGACTTTCTTAATTATATTTTTGCAAGTACGACTTTATTGGATATCCAAATACACTCTATATATTTTCACCTTTGGTAACTACAAAATAAACCCTGAAGAGTTAAGCCTATTTAACAACATTATATGAAGATACACTCCTACCGATGATGACTTATATATACCGATATAGACTTTTTTAATCATATTTTTGCAAATACGACTTTTATTAGATATCCAAATACACTCTATATATTTTCACTTCGACAAATGTTGTTGTTGTTGTTGACAGCATCGAATGCTCGTTCCTTTCCTTTGGTAAATACAAAATGAACCCTACCTAATAACCTTATATAATGATACACCCCTACTAATGATGACTTATAGATACAGATTCAATTTTGTTAATCATATCTCATTGGAACAATAATGTGTGTGCTGTTCTAAGATCAACTGTAAACAAACGATCCAATCTGTTTGGGCGAAAATGAAGAGGCATCTTCAAACCTAAATGAGTGTAATAGTTCGAGTTACACGTCGACTCGTTTAGAATTTATTCTAATATTCGTGTTCTTTTGTCATTATTTACTCGCAGATTAAAATCGGATCCCTTTGGAGAGTACGAATGGGACTACATAGCGGTTCCGAATTGCTGTTCGTGCAAGATTGAGCTAGCACCTGGGGAACAAGTATTAGGTTAACTCTTCATCCAAACATGTCTTTAAGTTTTTATTTTTTCACTTACCAGTTTTCAGGATATTTAAAGTGTTATTAATTTAAACCTATATTTACCACATATGTTCTTCACCAGGGCTGTGTTATTATTAGATATTTTTAATCAATTAAATTCTATTTCTATTTCAATTCAATTTCAATTTCAATTTCAATTTCAATTCATTTCGATTCAATCCATTAATTCTCTATCCAATTCCTATATTTTACCTACCATTTTTCACGATAATGAAGGTATTATTTGCTAACAAAATATAATTTAAACTTGCGTCGCTCACCAGGCATTCGTAATTAGTACAACCAAAAACTAACACTTCAGCGAAAGTTGTGATTATTCTGATATAGCCATCTTGATTTGTGTAGAGGTTTCCATTATTCCCTTAATCTGATCTATAATCAAGAGAAACGACATTCAGACATGTTACTTCTTTGATAACTCTGGCATTATGTCGCTTGAAAAGTATTATGTTCTTTGTTACATCTAAGTAAATCCATCTCGACTACTTTATGATTCTAAAAGTGAAGATGCTTCGATTTTTTTGGTATTTTAAACTATTATTTATTCGGAATTTAGCAATTTACATTAAGACAATTGTAGTTCTTTTTGTATTTGTTCTGTATTTTTAATACAAAATAAGATCAAAATAAAAAATGGCATATCTGATTATCGACTAAGATTAAAGTCATTAATATTTGTATAAAGGGTTTTGTATATTGTCTTTTAACAACAGCAACAACAAGGGCGTTTATTCTTTGTTAAGGTGTGAGTGAACGCTTTCCAGTCTCAAAACAGGCGTTATCATGTTTCAAACGATGCGTATATTCTTTTTCCAAATATGTTGATTGTATTGTAGACGCAATTTTTTCCATTTTCCTGTCATTTTTCATACTTCATTGACGATATTGCCAATTGGTGAAAAACAGTTTCGCTTGTTGCAAATCAAACAAGTCTGTAGCCTCGAATTGCTGTATATGATATTAGCAATATATTCACTAAAATTTGATTCAGTCTGTGCCAAAAATGTGTTTTATGTTATCATTACAAAAATAAAGCAATCGGGCATTTTACCTCAAACTTAACCGAATGTCATACATGTTATCATGCCGTAATGCCAGACTATTATATTCTCAACAAACATTCGCTACTTTTCAGGGCAGCAGAGTACTGGCATTTTACATATGAAGTAATTCTACTGTAGGTAATTTTAATAATTTTTTGTTTTACACTAATCTATGTTCAACAGAGAAAAAAATTATGAGACCGCACTTTTCAGGTCGAACAGAGTATCAACATTTTATTTATGAAGCTTTCAATCCTAGTCGACTGTTAAACCTTTGCAGTGCCAGGTTATTAATCTACGTTTAACCCATGATCTGAGACTGTACTACTGGAACTGAGTATCATCTTTTTGTTTATGAATTAAGTCAAGCTTTGCCGATCATTTTGACGTTAGTGATGTTCAACTAATCGGTTTTCAAAAAATATATATAACAGGTGCATGAGACAATGTTTTTTCGGATCTTTACAGTAAATAAGCTAAAAAGAATTTATAAAATGCATAAATGGTCAATTACATTATAAATTTTCCGGGCTGGTAACCTGCTCTCAGATAAAGCTTGAAGTTGCATGTTCAAAAAGCTGGATTGATTTTGATTGCATAAACAAGTCTGCGATTGCATAACAGTTATGTCACCCATACATACGCATGTGGAGTGTCATGGTATACTGTAGTTCATTTCAATCGACTCTCAATCCGGGGGCTGATGTTTCGAATCCCAGCCCAGCACTAACGTCCTTAGGCAAGACATTAATCTACTTTTGCCACTCTGCACCCAGGTGTTAATGGGTACGCTATATACCAGAGCGTTACATATCTGACCACCAGGGGTGATAATGTTCGAGCGTCAGGATAGTCACGGCTTGATGGATATTGTGTGCCATGGAGGCATGGAAGATGCTTCCATTAGGCCTAACAAAGATGTTGTATTGCCCTTTGCGACCGACCCAAAAAATCTTCATATCTACGATCGGCTTTAAACAAAAAATGTTACCGTTTTTTAAAGAAAAATTTATGAAAGCATTCAAAACTGAGAAATATCAGCCCGAAGAGGGAGAGGAAAAAAAATCAATATTATTGTTACGTGTATTATGGGGTTATTGTAAGTTGTTAGTACAAACAATTTCAGGCACTGATTATTTTGTACGGGTGCTTGATTAAAAATTTAAAGAAGAGGAAGCGTGTTGTGGGTTTGGCGTGTGTGCGATAGGGCGAGATAGATATAGGATATGAGTGTGCAGGCGAAAGAGAGAGAGAGAGAGAGAGAGAGAAAGTGAGAGAGAGAGAGCCAGAGCGAAAGAGAGAGAAGGAACAAGTCGAAGTTGTCGAAATTCAAATGGTCGTTGATTTAATGGAAGAAATCGATAAATAATTTGTCTTTCTTGTTGATATGTATTTTATGAAAAATGTGTAAATTATCGATTTATGTTTAAAATATTCACTATGTATGTAAAACAAATTTCAAATCAATGTACATTATCGGGCATTATTTGTATTTGTACGTGCGATTTCCGTGTTTGTAATTACACTATTTTTTTCTTTTTATTCTGTGGTACACCTTGTATATAGTTTGTAGCTGCAGTTTTTAGGCACACCTCTTTGAATTCCGTATTTAGAATTTGAGGAAAATAAATCACGAATGAAAAACGAAGGCATCGACTCAATGAGTTTTTATTTGTTTAAAATGTATGTGCTTTGTTGATCATTCATTAATGCGTGTAGAATAAGATGAGAATAATAGTTCACGGCACAATTAAAACAAAACGAATCAATAAAACCACTTTAAAACACGTTAAAAAAAAAAGAAGGATAAAATGAATATAATAACAACACCGAATGAAAAGATTTTCGTACAAATGAACAATGGCACGCTCCAGCACCATGCACCTTTGGACCCCTCCCACACACACACACACACACACACACAATAAGAAAGTAGAGAGTGAGAGAGAGAGAGATAGAGAAAGAGAGAGAGAAGGAGGGAGGGAGAGAGAGAGAAAGAGGGAGATAGAAAAGGGCAGAGCGGGACATAGGGAAAGAGAAGATAGATGGAAAGAGTAAAATGGAAAGAGGACGGAGATGAATCTAGAAGTTTTGGTTGCCCTTCTTTCGGTGATTCATGCTCCCCCGCAGTAGCTTCCAAGCCCGCTTATATTATTATTAGCCCTATACAATGGCGTATCCAGGGGAGGGGGGCAACCCTGGTAAAAAAAAAAGTATAACAAAAGTTGGTAACCAAAATTCTACCCTTTTTGTTGTTTTGCTCCAGGGGGGGGGGGGGGGGGTGTTGATTACAAACAAATATATATATACATATATACGTATATATATATATATATATATATTAGTGCTCACTAAATTACATGCGACTCCCTCGAAGCAGTTCCCCAAAGATGACAGCCCTGTTTTGGTACGTTAAGTTGAAATAACGGTCTGCACGATTTTCAAATTTCCGGTCCCCCCTCCCCTATTGGAAAATTCTGGATCCGCGCTTACCCGTACATATTATCTTTTGTTATTTATACTATAATTGTATTTGTTAGGGAACCCAAACCATAAATAATACACTGTTTGATATATTGTTGTGCTTATTTGATACTGTACTTGATACTATAATTATGATTAATGTGCAACAAACACCGTATACATATATTTGAGTTAATTGTGTGCGTATTTAGTACAATATTCCATACAATGATTAGGTTACATACACAATATACAATAAAATGTTTGAGATATCCTTCTCTCTATTAGAAGGTAATGTAGACGCATATGTGCGTAGGAGATCAGAAATTCATGCTATATCATCCTTACCTCATCCTTTACCACTAACCTGCTTCTATGACAGGTTCAAGAATGGCCTCTATGTTGTTTAGAAGATGGACGGAGAGAGAAATATATTTTAGACGAAACTGTTCTCTCCGTACATAATATTTCTTTTTTTGCAAGTAAAGCTATTAAACCTTTGCATGATCGCAATAACAAGATATTAAAAGTATTATTCAATAGACTCCTCCACACAATAAAAGGGGAATGTATAATCAAGTTGGGAAGTGATATTTTAAATATCAAATGGGATCGGTTTGTTTTCATGAAAAAACGATCGCAAAAGAAAAAACGTCTGAACTTCAATTTTAATTCCTTATTGTACATCCCATACTAACAAATTATGTTAATCTTACGTAATATATCATTATAATATCTTATATCTCAGCTTAGCGTGTTTCTATTAAAAACCATTATCCGGTTAATCGCCGATAATGGATAAATTTTGCCTAAATAGAAACTGACTTAACATATTGAATACATTGAATTGAATTTACCTTCTTCTTCTATTATCCGGATAATGGCCGTGAGAGCTGTGACGCGTTCATTATCCTTCTTTTAAAAGGATAACGCAGGGAAGCTAACCGGATAACGTAAGTAGAAACTCACGCCGTTTCGATTGAGTGCACATAACGGAGAGAAATTGAAAATCGGAGTGATCACGTGATCGGAATATTTTACCTCGACACTAAAATCCCAGGTTGACCTAGCAGTTCGACAAAACTTTGCGGTGACCTTAACCAAGTTTCGATGAAATTTTATTCACGGCCTTTTAACCCGCTTAATCGGAGCAGTGTATTTATCCAGATAATACGCGTAGATAGAAACCGCCCTTCCCTGGCATTACACGCTATTTTCTGGTAAACTTATATTAACCGGATATATTCTGTTTAACTAATAAAAACACGCTGAATGTCATGATCGCACATTTAAATAGGTGATGCAAAAGGTTATTGAAAATGCCTTAGGTTAATTTCTCAAAAGTAGTTGCGATTGTGTTGACTACTGATTTACAAAATATCATCGATATTTTACTTGGTGGTAAGTCAAGACCATAACATTTGCAAACATTAAGTATTTCATTAAGCAAGGGAAAACCTAATTTTCTTCGATTAAATTAGATTTTCATATACCGAATATAAAACAGAAATATATAAAAACACAATATAACACGACTTAACCATTTCAGAAGGATCGCCCAGCTCAATTAAACCGTGGGGTCCCAATAATTAAAAAAAACATGAGAGAAAATATCACGAAACAGATCATTAATATACCACAAAAAATAGATTGCTCACTTTTTTAAAACTTGTCCTCATCCAAAAAGCAGCCTTAGCACCCCTCCCATCCTGTGAGCCAAAGTGTGAAATACCTTTATTCCTTTTAACGGGAAAAACATTTGTGACGTGTGTTCATTTATTACCCTCACGATAGCTTTTGTTGGTTACATTTTTCATTCATTCAATTGCGATATTATATTTAATGCTTACTGGCTGATGACTATTGTTGTGTGGAAACACTCCTTTGAATTAATATTTCTAGAATAAATAGCATGAACATCATACTTAATTCGTCTCAACAGACTCAGAGTTCCCGAGGAAGCAAGCATCTGTATGGTTAATTCTTTTCTTCTAGATTAATATCTCATTGATTGAACAAATGAAAAGAGTAGTTTGGTAGATACTTTTCCGTAGGGGGCGACAGATTCCATCTATTCCTCTGCCACATGAAGTCACGAGTTGGCGTGGGGTCCAGGGGGCGGAGCCCCCGTAAGCTCAGTGCTTTTGGGCAATTAATTACGGTCAGATGAGCATATTTGTATGCCTTATTTGTGACACTGGCAGGTCACAAATTGGTGTGGGGTCCAGGGGGCGGAGCTCCCAGAAGGTCAGGGGTTTTATACATTAAATTACCGTCAGATGAGCATATTTTGATACCTTATTTGTGACACTGACAGGTCACGAATTGACGGGTCCAGGGGGTGGAGCCTCTGGAAGCTCAGGGGGTAAAGGCATTTAATTACGGTCAGATGAGCATATTTCGATACCTTATTTGTGACACTGGCAGGACAAATATTGGTGTGGGATCCCCCCCCCCCCGAACTACAACTTGTTGGCGGGAAAATTGCAACTGATATCCCCCTTCTTTTCTTTTCTTTTCCCTCTTTTTTCCTTCCCTTTATCTCCTCTTTTCCTTTTTTTCTTTCCCTTTCCTTCCTTCTCACTTATTTTTTGATGGGGGTGGGGGTGGGGGTAGGGGTGGGGTGGGGGTAGGGGTGGGGGGGGGGCGTAACGCCCGCTCGGCCCCCTGGATCTGCGCCTGTCTTCCCATGCCTCTAGGAGTTTCTTCCAATGTGTCTGTTTTATCGATATTTATACATTTTAAACAGAAATTAATCACTGCTCACTTGTAACCCAGTAGTCTTTATAAAACAGGGAGGTCTCGGGTTCATAACCAAGTCGAGGCGCTGTGCACTTAGTCCTTATTAGGGACTTTTAGATTTGCACAACGACAGCATGGATTGCTACGATCGACGTCCTTTTAATGCACTGCCTTGAATGGACGTCACGCGTATCAGTCCACGCAAATTTAAAAGTCCCTATTACCAGGTTCGTTGGAGAAGACGCTCCTCCAGTTGCTCACTTACAAGCTTGCACATGCTTTCTTAGCAGTCATGTAAAAACAAACATCGATCAACCTATCAATTAATGTTAGGCACCTTTCTTTTAATTCATTTTCATTCATTTATTTACTTATTTATTTATTTATAGTGTTCCGCTAGAATCCCTACTCTGTCGGACAATGCACATTCATGAATATCAACAGCTACGAAAAACTGAAATCCTGTCTTACTCCATTTAAGTTACAATGAATCTGGCTCTTGATTATGATGTCATAAAGAAAACGAGAAACCTGTTTTGTGATGTCATAAAAGGTTGCGTGTCCATTGTTTTAGACGCTGCTACGTAATGGTGTCACATGTCATGGTATGTCTGTTCGCTTGAAATCCACGCATTATTCAAATTTTTCACTTCTTCAAATATCGTTTTGCGTGTGCATAGTATGCAGCTAATTAACATGTAGGCCTACATGTGCGTCGGACATAGTGCAAACATTGAAAAAGGACATCTTACGTTGGATTACCAAATTCCCATTGACAATAAATTAGACCAAAGTTAGACCTCCATGGAAAATGGAACCTGAATGTCGGAATCACTCAGTAATACGTTTGAGTGCCCGTTGGATCGATGGTTGAGATCCTTTTCTTCAGTCCTAAAGTAAAACGTGGATCAATTAAACTTAGTTCTTGGTAAGTAGTCTGTACGGATAGCCTCGTCATCGGTCCAGCTAAAGTCAAACTGTTCATTGTGGTCTCCACACATAGATCGGAACCAAGGTAAGAAATGTTCTCGATTTCATCGGATGTCTCATGCCCTTGAACGGACGCAGTAAAAGTACAAACTAGAATCGAGGTCTAGATCTAACAGAGACAGCGAATTGCTGTAGAAAGAGATGTTATTATTGCATCCGGGAGAGAAAATTTAATAATGTGAAATTAAAGTCATTAATTAGGCCTAGGCCTACTACTACTATTTATAATTGATTAATGTTTGGTAGGTCTATACACCAGTGGTGCTAGCGTCTCTCTTCGCCCGGTATAGGCAGTTTTAAGAAAGTGTAATTTTGATGATCGTCCGGTTTGTGGTGTTTTCATTTACGGTACCACTTCTTTCTTACCCACCTGACACACCGTTCAATCCTACCCACCTTTTTTCCCATTCGTTTTCTATTTCTACACAGAGGTATTTTAATGAGACAGGTTCTGTGATTGGCTTTTTATTTTGGCGTTTTCATTTACTGTACCACTTCTTTCTGACCCACCTGAAACACTTAAATCTGTCCCACTTAATTCCCAATCATTTTCTACACAGAAGCAATTTCATGAGACAGGTTCTGTGATTGGCTATTTTGCTAGTGAATATTCATGACATGAGCGCTATCATCTTGGTCGCGCGAAAAATACGTTAATTTTAACGTCCACTCTTTACAAATCCACAATCCTGTATGAATCTCTGTTCCCCCGCTCAGCGCGCACATCGTGCAAGCGTTGTAATTGACACGCTTGTAAATGACACACTCAGCCACCGTAATTTACGTGCTATTTATTTATTTTGAAGTCTTCTGCCGATATCGTGTGAACAACTGGACATCATATTAATGCCCCCACCCACCCCCTAGATGTACACTTGTTTTTATGATGTACAGAGTTTTCCCCACTATATCACCGGAAGATTTCAAGATAACATAACTTGGACGTAAATTACAAGCGGCTGAGTGTATCACTTACTATAGCGTGTTAGTTACAACGCTTGCACGATGTGTGCGCTGAGCGGGGGAACACAGATTCATAAAATAATGTGGATTTGTAAAGAGTGGACCTTAACATTTCTGTATTTTTCGCGCGACGGAAAGATGACCGCGCCCATGTCATGAATATTCACTAGCGAAAAAGACAATCACAGAACCTGTCTCTTGAAAATACCTCTGTATATAACCCGAATGGGAAAAAGTGAGTCAGATTGAAGTGTGTCAGGTAGGTCAGAAAAAAGTGGTACAGTAAATGGACACACCCTTATCTGCGTGACTCGTTCAACTGAAGTGATGGGAGATTAATTGCAGTGAGTGAGTAAACGACGAGGTGTACACGACCTTTTGTATTATGCATAATCTCTATCCATCTATTCTCAATAAAAATAAAGGTTTTGACCTAGATCTAGAAGAACTTTAGTAAAGTTTACCCAACTAATGTGCCATGTAATGTCAGATAGATGTTTAAAATGTGATTTGACTAGCCTAAACATAGTACAGGTATGAAGTAGACCTAGATCTCATCGGAACAGAAACTACTATCTTGCTTTGCCTTGGAGATCTTTGACAAAAATGACAGTTGTCAACTAGTACTGTTAGATCTAGCTTAGAGGAGTTAGACCTAGAAATAGTAGGGTACTCACCCCAGGACCATTCAGGACACAAATTTCGCTTTCTGACTCCGCCGGTTCCGCTTTTCATTTCCCCGTTGTCACGAGTCTGGTATAGGCCTAGGTCTTTCCAAATGTTAAGTCCCTAAAGTAATTTTTCGCGTACGGTAAACGACATGGAAAATTGTCGGCCAACATTATGGCGGCCTATTTATGGGTAATGCTGAGATTCGTGGTCGGCACTGCCGTCATGCCTGCCATCACACAGTATGTGCGTGGTACACACATAATTTGTATCATGACGATGACAATGCCAATGACAATTATGTGAACGTGTGTGTGTGCCTGTGTTTGTGTGTGTGTTTGCGTCTCCTAACTTTAAAATGTATTATCTTAACTTTTGCTTTTTTCCCAAAAGATTGAATGATTGACTGTATTTACAAATATGAAAGCTTTTTACGCTTATATGATGACGCTATCTAATGCAATATAGACTGTTCTAGATGCCTTAAAGGCCGTGTAGCTTGGCAAATACTGGTTAACGCCATTTGCGTCTTCTTTTGGACAACTGATCGTAAACGAATGGACTTGATTGACGGTAGTCAGCGACATAATCTCTACATGGTCAGCGTTCGCGAAACAGACCGAAGTTCTCTCCACACTTCGTTTTCGCGTATGTTGCACGTATGTTGCTGCAATCGCGTCGTTCGTCGGTGTCGCCCGTAGTCGCTTTATAGCCGATTGGCCCAGAGTCAGGCCACGGGAAAGACACGTAGTCTCGTCAGTTTACACTCCCGTTAACTGATATAGTTCATTCATTTGTTTATATATATATATATATATATATATATATATATATTTTGGGCTCCACATGCTGTCAGTGATTGACAAAGATGTTTGTGTCCTTATACTTTTTGTACTAATAATAATTATAATCTGTAGCTTCTTAAATAAGAAGAGAAAAGTCGAATCCGAGGCGATCGTAAAAGATTGATGGGCGTGTAAATCGATGAAAAATGAAAAAATCAAGAATATGCATAATGTTATACGTCATTTTAGAAAATATAACCTCTGATATATCTCCATATCACAAAGCATATCAATCAAGAATATGCAAATGTTGGGAATACAGTTTAGGTTCGATCCTATCTCCAAGCATTTTGCTGCCCACTGTAATATCAGACAGCGTTGGAAATGTAAAAACGGCTCACGTTACCCGTTAAAGTAACAGGTGGAGACGGTAAGTAGGTCAGATGCCTCGGCTGCCAGTCAATGAGCATAAGGGTGCGAAGAATTGAACGGTTTGTGTTGAATGTTCCATGGGGAAGTATCGTAGTCAAGTGGTTTAATGCCTTGGCTTTAAATGCAAAGGTCGTGGGTTCGATCCCTGACATGGCACTTATGTCTCTAGGTTAAGGCATTAAAATAAATTTGCCACTCCAAACCCAGGAGAGAATTGGACCTAGTAGGACGACGAAAGGCTTTGTATTAATAATCGCCACATGCCCTCACGGTGACCTTATGGTAGGAATACTCCCCGGGAGGGGAGACGGTGCATATTGTGTGTAAATTAATCCGTGGATGGGGAAAATATCTGTAAAGTGCTTAGAGAGGGTATTTTGTATTAAGCGCTATACAGTGCGTCCCAGAAAAAACGAAACCGAGAAGTATCGATGTTCTATCATAACTTAATCACAACTATAATTAATGAATGATACATATTTGGAAAGCTTAGAGTCTCCTCTTTCATGTGATGCTACTCAGGCACCCAGTGAAAACGAATTCGTTTGTTAAAATTATGAAAATGAAAGGGCTACTTTAAACAAACAGAACTTTGTTATTCATGGCTCATTTTTCTTGATTGAGGTATCATAATATGAAAGAGCAGAAAATGAACTTTCTCGAAATGTGATTTTTTTTTCGACATTCAGATACCGCCCGCCAAATGTCTTTTTGGTTTCCTTCCTTCAAATTGCTTTTAATCACTCATGCGTGAAATATGCATCACGTGAGTAGCATCAACTAAAAGAGGAGACTCTAAGCTTTCCAAATATGTATCATTCATTAATTATGGTTGTGATTAAGTTATGATAAAACATCGATACTTCTCGGTTTCGTTTTTTCTGGGACGCACTGTATAATTGTGGATTTATTATTACCATTTTTTTAATTATTATTATTGATATCATCATCAAATTGGTAGCAGGGTAGTTACGCATTGGTGGAAATCCCTACGCCCTCATATTACTCAACTTTTTCTACTAGAAAATTCATGTTCGTACAGTGAAAAACCACAAAGCATGCATAGCGCTTTCAGACATTTAATTTCAAACGTTAGATTTGCTCTTTAAACTAAGGATCCTAACATGCGATTTGCTTTCTACCCTTAGATAAGGTCTTGGGAAATATTAACAACAATAAATATTTGAAGAGTTAGGGCAATTAATTACCCCCCCCCCCCCCATAATCTAGGTAGGAGAAACGATCACGTAACTTTCCGTAAGCCTATAATATTCCAGGCAATAAGGTAATTAAAGTTTCAGCTATTTTAATTCAAACCCAGGACATAAAGATCTTGTTTTCCAGATACTTGACCGCACCCTGCAAATATTCACATCACCGAAAACGGTCTTTTCCTTTTTCTTTTTTTAGACTTGTCTTTACAAATATGGGTTTCAGTGACTTTGTTTACATAAAAAAACATCAAAATACAGGAATAAAAATAGTAACATAAGAACTTGTTTTTACCCTCGTATGGACACATGATACAACACCCCGTTTATTTTCTTCCCATGTTTGTTTGTTGACAGGTATTCCTTTTCAAGAAAACGGAAATAACCTAGGACAGATGATAGTCTGTTGATTCAAGTAACAACCATTTATTCGTATTCTGCTTTTTCCCCTTTCTGCTCCTTCATCTGCTTTTTCTTCTGTGCAGGTCAATGTTATTTTGACACTCCGCATAATAAGAATGTACAAAAAAATAAGTGATGAGACAGCAAAGGTATCACGTTTACTTGATTCTTAATCCGAGGGTTGAGGGATCGAATTTCCGCACGGCACTAATGGCCTTTAGCAAGACATTAAAGACCGTCGATACTACTGGGCCAGAGGGGATTAGACACACAGCGAGGTCACTGACAGGTGGCTATCTCATTAACTGTCAACTAACATAATAAAAAGATGATTATGGGGGACCAACAGGCACCGATTGGGGAAGTTTTCTATATAAAGGGAGCAAGTAGCTACAGGTAGGACAGTCGGGCTTTAAGCCGCTCTTCGCCCAGGTGTAAATACTTACCTGGCATTGCACCGATTGCACGGCCCTACGGAAGAACAGCATCAATAATTTCACTTCTGTTTTCAGTTTTATCTTCATTTCATTACTATTAGTACTAGCATTGGTTTTATTAAAAATTATAACAACTTTGTATGAGTATTAATATTACCTTCAGTAGAACTCAACCTTCTATTAAATACATTTTGGACGCAACAAGGGTGCATCGCTCTGATGAAAAAAGGTGCAAAATCCTTATAGTACAAACACCACCTTCTGTAGATGATAACTAGTTACATAATCTGTCAGTTCTCATTCTTCTTACCGAAAGTAGAACGTTTCGCGGGAGCATTTGCCGAAGCAAACAAATACTCTTCACACCACTGTCTCTCTACTCTCTCTCTCTCTAATTCTAAAATCTAAAATTTAGATTACAAATGCCATATAGAATGATACCGATTTGAAGACCTATCTCTAGAAATGATGGAGAAAAAGTAGATGAACTTGCTTCGGGCGTTCAGGGATACATATCAAACGCTTGTAATTATGGCATGGCCCAAGTTTCATATCTATCATTTTCCTTTGTTCCTTTATGATTGAAATTCTTTGCATAATCTCAAATCTCACTTCTTATGTTAACAACGGATAGATCAAAATCGTCACTAAACCCAAATTAAGTAAATGGACACATGGCAATCTGTCTTTGTATGACACCTACGGATGCCATTCAATCCGAATCAATAACCAAATATTAACCCCGCCCTTTCCATCACCAAGCTACTAGCCATATTTTCATAACTAACTATATCAGGAGAAAAAAAGACAGAGCGAGAGATAAAGGTGAAGGCTGCTCTGTTTACATATCTAAGATTAGCTTTCATAAGATGTTTACCATAACCTAAAGATATAGTATAAAAGTGGCACAAATGATGCCCACTCTCCCATTTGTTTGTTATCTTTGGTGTCTATCAGACCTATTGTTTGCTTTGTATGTGTCATCTTGCTTAATATCGGTGCAGATGGTATTGATGCCTCAAATGGGTCATTCGCGCTACATCTTAATGGCTTTTTCATTGGCCACTGGTGAGTAAGCTTTAATACTTTATTTTTATTATTGAAAACAAGTTGATTGGTATTACGTAAGGGGAAGTGTCATGGTGTAGTGGTTCAGACTCTCGTCCTTCAATCTTAAGGTCGTGAGTTCGAATCCCTCTCCAGGACGTTAATGTCCTTCAGCAAGAAATTCATCCACATTGTGCTGCACTCCACCCAGGTGAAGTAAATGGGGATCTGGTAGGATTTTATTCCTTGAAAGGCAGAGCGCGTGACAGTTGCTTTGCTAAATCTGTGGTAATTATTCCGCATTATTGTAGAGCGCTTAGAGAATTTAGTGAGCGTTAGGCGCTATATAAGCACATACAATTATTGTTACGTAATCCAAGAGTATCAATGCATTAACACATACTATAATTTGTTGTCCTTAACCTATTAGATTCTTGTTCTTCGATTTCGACTTTCTATTCCTTTTTGCGTTTTACTTGTTTACTCTGATTGCGCTGATGAGTGCAAAACTATAAGCTTTAGTATTCACTGATATGTTCTTGTTATTGTATATAGAGAGATACGCGTCAATCACATCATACATATATATCTGCTCTCCAATATAAGAATTAGTATGTTTTATGTTTCTTTTAGTAAATCTCAGCTTTTGCTCGTCTATTAGTTTGATGCCACGATAAGATATTCTTAATATGAGATATATTGTTGGTAATGCATGATACAAAATGTATTGGACCTGCTAATTAAGAGACATTTGTATAAAGCGCTATATAAAAATTAAATATTATTATTATTATTATTAATATATACTTTACTTTTGCTGAACAGGTATTACATTTCTTAAAGGAATGCAGCAAAAGCATATCCTTTGTTGTGTGAGGAAACATGATTGTGGATCGTTTAAATATGATTCTGATGTTATTTCAAATATAAGCTTTCCTTTTGTATTTGTTTAATGCTCATTCAAGTTTAACCGATGTATCCACACTATTTGCAATCTTTAATGGCCGTCACATTTTGAATTGTGACATATAAGGTCGCAGCTATATTCCAATTATTGTCTATTTGGATCAAACTATGGTAATATAATGATTAAAGGGATTGAAGGAGCATTAACAAATAATTATCTTTTTATTTTGTTCCACAATCTTGCAATTAGGAATTGTAATCCAATATAGTATCTATCTATTTTTTTAAATAAGGAATAAACATAATAAAACATAAATAGATAGAAAGTTCATAGTGTATAATTATGACAAATCAGTTTACATTATTCATTATTATTAAGATAATGATTTCTAGCTCACTTAAGATATTACGATACAAAAGTTAATTATGCTAAACGCATTAGCGCGGATGACGCAAGGATTATTTACTTTCGTACAGTAGTTTGTGTGATCAAATCTTACCTAGTTTTGAAGTGAACTTCGTTTTTTTTTTCACCACCTGCTCCCCTCCCCCATACCATTTCTAGCAGGATTACACGTCTTAACATGATAGCAATTAATGTTAAATCAAATGTAAAATGTAGTTTGATAGGATCTAATTTGACAGTAGGTAAACACAGACAAAAATCAGGTGATATTTAATATGTCGAGTTGTCCAATTTTGGTAAAATGCTCCCCAACATGCCTAACCCTGCACATCGGATAAATGTTAAATCTTGTAGCCCTTACAATATTTGTCATGATGAACTTCTATGGAAGGCTACACAAGGACACCAACATAATTATAATGAATCACGTCTCTCTAGTAAATGAAAATAAATCTTCTTCAAAAGTAGTATTTTTAGTAATTCTTTTTTTGCTATTTTGATATTTTGTATTTTTTTGTTTTGTTTTGCATGTAACTCTGATTTCCCCGTTTATTTATCGTGTTTGGTCACTGCATACCTGTTATGGTATCCTTTTAAAACATTCATTTATATAGTTCTCAGAACACCTGCAATAGCATCGTACGAAACCCGTCTTCGATTTTTAAAGGTAAGTCGAGTTATTTTTCTAAAAAATCTTCTTCTTTTATTTAATTAATCTATAATGTGTGTTTCGTATTATACGTAATTTAATGAGGATTTCATATTGTAGGCAAATGCACAAAAAGTTTAATAGGCAAAATATGTAACATAGTGAGTACAAGAATGATTAAAGGGATAGTTGAGTTCTGTTCTGTTTTCAGACCGTACATGGTTATTGCTCTTATTCTTATCTATGACATTTCTAGTGCCCTTTGAGGACCTAAAATTGCTATGAAGGTAATTTTAGAACCAAAAATGTGTGAAATTTAGCCAACACGATCATACCAAGTCAGCTCCACTTTCAAAAAAAAAATATGGTGACCGTTAATTAATTAATTAATTAATAATAATAATACATGGGCCAGGTGGTTGGGCTTAATATAGCCAACACAAAAAAGCCAACATCGCATTGGCTGAAATACAACGTAAAAAGCGCTATTTCGATTTTTCAACGGCTTTTTCAAATTATCGAATACTTGTGGTGGTACACAAATATTAGAAATCATTATATTAATGGATATTTCAGCCATCTCTGAACCGATTTTGATGAAACAAAGATGATTAAGTCATTTAAATGTTATGTTCTTTCAAATATGACACACAGTTTTTCATTATGTCACAACAAATATTTTGTGTAGCTCCCTCTGCAACAGAACTCAAGTATCCCTTTAATATATTCCAACATATTCCTACTTAGTCTTGGACGTATTTTCAATATCACTGTGGCAAGAATTGTTGGCATTACCCCCCCCCCCCCCATTGCATATCGGATTTTAATCATACATTAATTATATAATAGTTGTATTGCTAGTCCAAACCCATTAATGATCAAGTTTCCGCCACAATTTACTTCATATACTTCATAAAACTGCTGACACAATTCAGATCAAGTAACAAAAAAAAAATATTTGTAAGTGTTACGAAACAATATTAACGTGGATATTTTTTCTTCTTTTTGCAATACCAAGGATCTATAGGGTTCCGTTGAATAACCCAGATGATGCATGTTTTCATTATTTTAATATAGGACCTATCAGCCTTTGTTGAGGGTGCTTATGCACCTATCGCACTTAGACTGACGGCTTGATACGATATATGTATACACCCTTAACTCGTGTGCGAATAGATCGCATAATAAACTCATTCGCATCCATCATTTATACAATTATAATCGGAGCTACTTTTCCATGTTTCTTCGAAATTTATCTTACTTTCATGGAATTTTACATTAGAGTATTTTCTTATCTCAATAATCATATAGTTTCCTATAAACTCATTGTTTGATGAAAATGCCTTATTCCCTTTCTCATCATTCTATAGAATATAACAGGTAATGGTGTGATGAGATAAAGACAGCAATGAGCATTAACTACAATTTCATTCCAATATTCTCTCTAACATCCATGAAACTAGCGTATTGAAGGCGAGGCTATTTCGAACCCCTTACAAAGTCTATTCGGACTCTCCGAATCGCAAATTCACGATGAGCTCAATGCCAGTAATCACGAAGTCAGAGCGACTCTTCCACAACCGTTCCACGACATTCTCGACATCCCTCCTGAAGAGCGCCACCTACCGGATGGAATGACTATCTATGACATCTTAGAGATGCCGGCAATGAGTGAAGCTAACCTGAGACGTATTGCGTTTTCCCGCGTCATGCCAACTCATATTCCTAACATCAGTGAAGAGAATATCATTGAGGTGACGGAAGAGGAACGTTTTCTCAAAGTCATTAAGGTACGTTATAATGGAGTACACGCTCGTCAATTGGCGGACTAATTTGTTAAAAGAAAATGATCGTCTATTGAGGGCAAGAAGGGCGCTAACACGTACTCGATCGGAAAGACTTTCAAAAATCAATTTCATATATTGTTGTCATGGTCGTACACTTAAATACGGATGCACAAAGCTACTGATATTGCCTTTGATTTTCCAGAAGGCGATTAGTGTTTCGGTTATTACGTCATTTGATTTACGTTCTTTGATTATGGCAGAAGAAAAAACAAAGTCATTGAATTTGTCTGACAAGGGTGCTTCCGACTGACTACCAAGTTCGTTGACTATGTTTCTGGCATAATTAAGTGAAGTCAATTAAATGACCTAACCGAAATTCGATTCGCTCGTAACATTCTTTGCAATTGTTTTCATATCCTTTTTAATACTTCTTCTAAATTTGTAGTTAACCCTGGAAGGCTCGTGAGCTTCACCACTATTTTTTTAAGAGAGCCTTGCAATTATTGTTACTCCATCAAATGCAAGGTACTCATGTACACGTGGGTGGTGATTGGTAAATTAATAATTGATTTATATGGATAACTATCTGGCTTGCCAAAGGACACGAGTGCCGGGCAGGGATCTGAACCCTGAAGCCTTGGATTGAGAGTCAATTGAATGAACCACATATACCACAAATTTTCCACACTATACCACGACAAATTTCATACAGATGCCTTGCTGGTTGTCAGCAGAGAATATACTTAGAGATGAGGAGGGTGTGAGTGTAATGAGCTTGTGTTTATTGGCCAAAACCGTTAATGTTTCTGTTTCGTGTTTACAATAAACGCCTTAAAGGTAATACAAAGTTTTTGTATGGGGTCATGAATTTGGTTCAAATGAACATTTTGGAAGCATATGCGGTCTCACAATATTCAGTGATTGTTGTCGCGGTTGAAATCGAGTCTAAAGTTATGAAATTGTAAATAATAAACTCTTTATGTTGTATAGCTCCCTCTCAAGGTCAAAAGATTAATTAAGCTACAAAACAATGTTTCTTGACTAAAATCGACCAATTAGCTATTCCCATTCGGAAATTATACCTCACAACAACATATTCAGAGATTTTCATGGTCGCAGCTACCATTGTACGGCCGTAGGCGCTGATTGAAATGTATCAACATTTACCGGAAGCACCGGTAAATTTTTATTTTCAATTTTTCTCGAAAGCAGACGTGTTTTAGGGGCTAAATTTGTTAGTGCTTATAATACATCCACAGGGGCATCCAAATATATCAACAATGTAAAGAATCACTATCCACCCAATTTTCAAATTTTCCCAAAACTTTGTATTACCTTTAATAGACGATTTCAATATGTATTTACTGGTGAGGGTAAACGATTCTTTAAAGCCTTTTCTTACTTAATCACTTATGATGATCCATATTATTATATGGGTGACATCCAACCTTTCGGTGTTTCTTTAAAAAATATCTTTCCTTTTTTAGGAAGAGTGCTTGATAAATTTCCAATCATTTTGTAATTCGTCTGCGTTAGTACGTTAACCCAAAGTTTATTATATTAGTTTAATTTGATTAAAAATAATTTGTTATTAGTCATTTCATGAAATTATTTTGACAATATGGTTCTTTATTGATAGATACAATTTATATTCCCTCATTGAGAGCAATCTCTACGGCTCTTTAGATTAATCAATAGAATTCTGAAAAGATGTCAAGTCTATATATCAAGAACAGATCATAATTATTGTCACCATCATTATTTAATGAAAAGGCGTTATCGAAATTTACTCACAGTGTTTGGGCAACAGTGGATTTGAGATGACCTCAGAACAATGAAAAATTACAGAGGATCCGAACGTCCAAGAGCGTTCATCGTAAGACCATTGGTTGTTCCTCTTTTTGTGAAGATGCGACTGAAATCAACCTGTTAAAGGTTTTTCGTGCGTCGTAGGACAAGCCATAATAGGGACTTTTAGATTTGCGTGGACTGATACGTGTGACGTCTATTCAAGGCAGTGCATTAAAAGGACGTCGACCGTAGCAATCCCCATTGTCTTCGTGCGAATCTAAAAGTCCCTAATGTTTATCCTAAGTATCAACAGTTGATGTATGCAATTTGCATTCTGACTATTGAAACTAGTTTATTTGTAACAGGTGAATACAAAAATTGTTACATGGCACTTATAGTGACTCGGTATTGTTCAAGGTTGATGAAAAAATTGTGTAATTTGTGTATGAAATGTTACTTATTATATTCCTTCTACTGTACTTACCCTTTAACAGGCAAAACATTCTAAGAAAATCCCCAATCCACAAAGATATTTATGGTTTTCTTTGAAGGTGTCACTGTGCAACACCTTCTAACAGTGATTAACAGTAAATTCTCCCAACCATTTTTGAATTTTCCCAACCGTTTTTCCTTGATAAGTCATTAAACAAGCTATACAAAATCTGTCAACACTTAAATGTATGGAATGGTATAATGGTATATAGAACCAATTCATTGCTTTGTGACGATTTACATTCACCTAAAAATGTAATTAAATTATAATAATATAGTTGGGAGAATTAAGGAATCGATCAGATCAGTTTTTCCCCAATTTCTATCGTTAATAATGATCCGTTTTCAATCAAACTTTCAGATTATCTTTAATTGTACATCTAGCATTGACGTCACTACCTTAGCACCATTTCCTCTCATCTGAACAATGCTACTAAGTCCCTTTAATGAGTTATGCATTACATTGGAATTTCGTCTGGCTCATTTTCTTTTCTTGCATTTTCCCAGCGACAAGAGAGTGATTACGTCAGGGCTTGTGCAGCCAGCAGCGGCTGGGTCCAAGTCAACGACGGCATCACGGTTGAGAATGAATTCGTGGAAGTCAGCCGGGGACAGTTCTTCTTTCAAACCACGTGTTTGCACAATGGTGGCGCCTGTTACGGGTACCCCACGCCTTCGACCGCTACGGCAGATCGCCTCTCCAAGTGCACCACTCTCAAGTCATGGGTCATAGCCTGGGCCAAGGTCAGAGGGGACACCGAATTCGGATGGAGGCACATTGCTCTTGCTACCTGTTGCGCATGCGCAGTCAAAGGCAAGCCTGGAGACGGCATGACCGAAGAAGCGTCCGATGGGGCGTAGAGATTTCCTTCGGAACAATTTCAGTCACAATCATAAATGCTTTCTTGATGATGTTGTACATTTTTTTAAATACAGTTTTAGTTGTTATATCTAGTTTGGAATATATCTTTATATCTTTCATGGATAATCATCTTATGTTAGCAGTGGTGATGAATTTATTGAAATATATTAATTAACCATTTGTTTTTTTTATGTTAATGACTCGTAAATCTGCGGTAGACAGAAACACACTGCCCTCTACGAAAGTTATACGTCATCGCCCGCTTTTATCAAGCAGAATAATTCATGAATATGTATGGTTGCTAATTTACGCTTATGTATTTTGAACAAACTACTAGTATATATTTGGTCATTCAGTATTTCCTCCATAGGTAATTTTCAACGATGTGGCGTTTAGGGTAATTAGCATTAACAGCAGCAGCAGTAGCAGTACTAGTAGTAGTGGTAGTATTGGTAGTGATAGTGGTTGTGGTAGTGATAGTGGTATTATTATTAGTAGTAGCAGTACAATTGCTAATGATAACTAGAAATAAATTATTGTCAGTTATATATATATATATATATAATGCTTTATACTAATAGGCGCTGTTCAATGTTATCATTATTCAGAATGTAGCAGAGCTATCATTAAAAGGCGCTCAGACATTCTCCCCTTACGGATACCCATGGGTTGAGAGTGGCAAATGTAAATTAATATCTGTCAACATGATGTTGGTCCCCAGGTAAAGATGCGAATCTGATACCTAGGATCAATAGTCCAAGAGACCATGCCGTCTCGGATGATATATAATTTGTGTGTTTATTATAAGTTTTGGTAAATAATTTGTTAGTCAGACAATGGTGCGCTTAGAGACACCCGTATTAGGCGCCTAATAATGTTGTATATTGTTATTAGTATTCCATTAACACGTACAAGGACACCTTTTTTAAACATTAGTTCTCATGGGAAAGTTGCCGGGTATAACATGTCCTATGTAATGAACTGCACTTTGCAACAGTTACTCTATAAGGAAAATTCATCATCGTAAAATTCCCCTGACGCGAAGACTCTCGTAGACACTAGGGGTATTTCTTCGTGGCACATGCTATTTGCTGCTTACGAGATTTTTACATCAATTAATGGAAACCGAATATTTTCCTTTGTACATTTAAAAATGGCTGACACTATCTTTAAGGTGCAAACATTTTGAATACTATTTTGTTTCCGCATGTGTATCTGTAACATTTTTTTTCTTTCACAAATCAATTAAAGTTTAACGCTAACATTTATCAATAATTCCCCATTAGCAATTCATCTTTTAAATAATTTTTTGAATTTTTTTATTTGTGTATTGATTATTTCATGTATTTATGTATTTTTATCAATTAATTAATTTATTTATTCATTGATCAATTTAAATTCATTTGTTAATTAATTGGTTTTATGATATATTTTTTTCTTCTTCACATTAATCAATTTTGTTTTAGGCCCTTTAGTTATTTTTTTTAGATGTGTCTATTTACTTTGGGTTTACATCATTAGAACGCTGAAATTCCCCCTCCGTTGATACCTTAATCATGAATCAAGAAATGTGAATTATGTTGTAACCAAGGTAATTGTGTCTTCATTCCTTATATTTAAGGGTGCACTGAGAGCTGCCTAACTTGTCTTGAACTAAATGTTAACGTGGTCAATGTGCCATAAGTACCAATTACCAAAAAAAAAATCGAATTACGAATTATCTATATCGAATTAATAAGTACGAGTAGAATCATTTTTACCATATTGTATCAAGAAGGAATTGTGCGTTTATTTGTCCGTTCCCCTTACTGGTCATCTAAAGTTGTTTAAGTAGGGGTATGTACTCCAAAGGGAGCCTTGGGGGGGGGGGGGGGGGGGCAGCACCCCAAAGTTCATTAGTGGTAGTAATTACACATTTTCTTATTTTTTAAAACCCATAGCTGGATTAAACCAACATTTGTAGGAATCCCCTGCAGGAAAGGCAGACATAAATTTGTTCAAACGGGGTATCACCCCCCCCCCCCTCCCCTCCCACCATCCATACAACAATACGGGCAAGTCAAACGTAAATAAACTTTAAATAAAAACAAAACTGTAGACAATGGTTTGATTTGTTTTTCCATTTGAATCAAGGATATCTCTCCAAAATGCCTGATTACTCTCTTTTTAATTTTATATTCTGCTAGATCATGAAGTGTAGATATTATTTCATACTAAAGTATTGGTATTAATTCTGGATAAAACGTTGTAGGAATATTTATTTATGTGAAGTATACCTACATTTGTTTTGGTAGCACCACCCCGAAATTGCCCTACTATTCCAATAAATCCTATGTTCCCTGTGGAAAGGGGATGGGAGCTAGGTTCCTTATTGTGAAGCTCCTACTGTCATTGTGATTATGAAAATCCTTCTAATGGGTCACCTTATTTTTGTTATACTGACATAATATTCAAATAAATTCGACTTAATGATCAACATTAAGACTGGAATTTGAATTTTAAAACAGACAACACAATATGGATAATAATTCAATATACATCAATCCAGGGAAATTTATTTGTAAGTGTATATACATAAAATATATGTGTTCTATATATATATATATATATTCATATATACGCATATTTAAATCAAGATATTTAAATCAAACATTACTTGAAATATTACATCATCATACCATATTGTAGAAACAGAAACCAAATAGGTATAGTATATTTACAAGATTTGAGACTAGCATACAACTGCACAATTTTCAATGGTATAACATTCGTTTGTCCCTGTTTAACTAGCACATGAATATCTACAACTATAATGGAAGAATGCATGAGCTATATCTTTAGCTTTAATATGAAAAGCATGCAGCTTGTAATCCGAATAGAGGGGTAACAATTTATCAACAAGAAATTGTATAAATATCTATGTTATCATATTGTTATTTATTCGGTGTGCCTATTTTTGGTAGTTATATCGTTTTTGGGTGTGCATATTCTGTATGAAAACATGTTGAAGAATTTTATGTGTGAAAATTCAAAAAAGTAGCTCGTTTGATCAGCACAGTAGAGGTTTTTCTTTTCAAAATATACATTGAGCTTTGTCACTGGAATTACACGTTTAGGCAATTTTTCTCGTGTATGGTATTAGGAATGATAACGTTTTATATTAAGATTAAAATGTGAGCCTCATGCATGGCTAAGCAAACAAGCTGTTTGGGTTAAAAGTAACAGACATTGGCATTCACAGTTGAATAGTTACCGTTCACCATAGATAGAGAGAGGGGGAGGGTTAGACAAGCATTAACATCCAACATTTCTATTATTCCTAAGAGGCTATACCTACACTGAGACAAGCTGTATATAGATTTCGTTTTGTCTTCCCAATAATAGAAAACTAGCACCAGACTGTACAGCCTTAGGCTAAATTGAATATCAAAAGCAAGTAAAACGAATTCAAGCTTTTTATTAAGCAAAGACAAACAATGACAGGAAAAAATACCATGTATACCTTCAGTAATCTTTGGCTTCATACATATACGGAAATGAATAAATCAACGTCCTAAACCGTACAATTAAGCCTTTTCTTGTTACGTGTTCAGCGTTTTGTGTAATTTTACTCAGACCTATAATTAAAAGCACAACGTTCTACAAGTATACAATATGTTAAACAATGTTTCTGTCTTTAAAAAAGATTCGTAAACAATACTGGCACATCTGACATCAGTTCCTGAAATTCAATGTAATGTTTTGCTCAATTTAGTGCGCACCATAAACATAAAATAAAGAGCACCAAATCAGTATTTCTAAGCTTATTCCTTGTTGCTAAAGAATCTTAAAATTATATTTGAACAATGTGAAAAATATAAACAAGAACGTTAAGAAAAAGACGACAAAGATGAAATATTAAACAAGAAACACGAGTTTTTATTTATCCAGTATGTAAGAAAGAAATTCTGTCTACTAAATCCTATTTGGGCCTAAGTATCGTCATAATATTTACTACGTTTTATGTTTACCTTTTTGTGACGAGGCACAAGAAATGTGTATATGTCTCTTTAATTGCTGAAAAGATTATACATTCTTCTATTTAACTCAAACTTTTGGAAGTACAACTCTGACCAACGGGTACCACTTATGAATTGTTTTTTATATAGAGGGCGCAAGTCGCTACAAGTTTATGCAGTCCTGCTTTAAAGCTTACATCTAAAATACTCAACAAAGACCCTAATTCATCCAGTCCACCTTCCATTCTCGAGTTTAAAAAACACAACAAATTATCATATTTACATAGGGTATGAACAATTTAGTTAACTATATATGATACAAAATATTTAATACAAAAAGTATATTTTCAATGTTTCATGATTACTCATAATGCAATGATTTATACAGCAATCGTTTCCATTATCATGGAACTAAAATTAAAGATAATATTGAATACTTGTGAGCGAGGGTAAGGTATCGCCTGAAATACTTAACATGGAATTCACACATGAAATAATTGTCCTACTTACTAACTTATACAAATTCCTTACCGCCGATTAAATAAGACAACGTTTCTTTGTTTGTTGCTACATATGCTTTTTATCGTGAACAGACATGTTCAAATAAAATTGTTAAAAAATGAATAAATATCAAACACACCTTCAATCTTAGGGAGCTGTGAAGACCCCATGCAGAAAAAAAATGTAATACGGAATCATTACGTAATTTGCAAACAAATTTGAAATTACACCTATTATTCTATACATATTCTGAAATTAACACTGACATTACATGAAAGTCTACAACATTTCAATACAAAATACAAGGATTCCGATGAAAATCGACAATGAGTTCAAGTTTGCTTCATCATTTATGCTTCTATGAAATAAGAATTAAAAATCTATGACGTGAAATGGACGAATGCTAGTGAGAGTCAGGCATGATAATGGCACAGCTACAGCAGGAGGGAACTTGAATCCAATCCCAGATGTATTTGGTGTAACCCTTCTGTCTGACAAAGGCCGGAACCCAACTCGTTAGCTCTAAGCAGCTTGTAGTACTGATGAACGATGATCTGTAGAGAGATTTTACAAAGAGGAAGACGATGAAGATAAGATAAATGAGAAGAAGAATAACATCAAGAAGGAATAAAAGAAAAAGAAGAAGGTATAGAAGAAAAAATTGGAAAAGAAGAAGAAGACTAAGAAGAAGAAGAAGAAGAAGAAGAAGGAGAAGAAAAGGGAGAAAAGGAAGAAGAAGAATGAGAAGAAGAAATAGAAGAAAAAAGAAGAAACAGAAATAAAGGCAGAAAAAGAAGAATGGGAAGAAGAAACAAAGGAACAAGAAAGAGAAAAAGAAATAAGGAGAATTAAAAGAAGAATAAGAAGAAAAATGTGGCGAAGAAAAAGATTGAGAGGACAAAAAAATGAAGAAGAAGAGAATAGCATTATGTGTTAACAAAATGTAGAGATGTAATCAAAAACATGAGATTAAGTAAGCTCTGTTTGCAGACATAACCCCCAAAACAATATATTGGGCATTTCACGTGGCGAAATGAAATATGGATTAAGGTTTATACCTTAATCTTTTTTAATTAAGTGAGATTGTCACGTTATTACCCAACAAATAAACCAAGATTATATTAAAGATTATTGTCTCTCTTAACATGATGATATTATTTGATATGGTAACATTAACATTTAGAAACTCTACCATCTCGAAATGTCGAAATGTTTCATATTAAAATAAAACGTAGTTGTACCCTTTTCAAGGATCTGTGCCCCATCAGCGTCCACCTACAACCTGGAAAGGGGCGATATGTTGACCCTCCACCAAAAGTGCTTTTTAATTAGCTTTCATTTTGTTTTTCAGCTTGTATGAGATTACGCATTAACATATTGAACACATTGGTATTACGAGATTAAGAACGGGGTTTAAACATACCGCCCCAGTTCCTTTGGCTACAATTTCAATTATATATTTTGTTTTTCGAACCCAGTCGGTTCACCTCGGCTAAAAACTAAAATACTGCGTCCATTTTCAGGGGTAATAAGATAAATATGTTGCAGTTTTATCAACCTCGTCATTCATTATTATGGCAATTTATCTTCCCTACAATTTTGTGTTATAAATTGTGCAATCGCAAACAATAGCCCCTCCAGGAATCAACAGATCAGGGGCGGCGATCCCGGGGGGGACGGGGGGGACACGTCCCCCCCTCGATTTTTGTAGGGGGGGATCGTCCCCCCCGGATAATTTGAAAAAGTGCAAAAAAATAATGTACAGCAAATACCGACTAAAGACTGCAACACACTATTGGGCTTTGGAGGGCCCAAGAGCAGCGTTTAGACAAATCAAAATGCAAAAAATCATCTGGCTCGGGAGCTATGCTCCCTCGCATAATATCCTTAAAAAATGAACAAGTAAATACTGTAAAATAAATGAAGTGTAAAAAAAGTACATTGTTTGAGTACTATAGTTTTGCTAAGGAATATCATTTTGTAATACAACAAAACTTCAAAACTTGTGAGGAGGTAGTCACTTTCGTAAGCTTCACCCCTCTCATTCAATATGCTCATTCACTCGGGCTTGGAGCAGTTCCCCCCCCCCCCCCTCTCCCGATAAAATTCAAACGTGGTTTATTTCTAATTCGATACCAGTGACTAATTTACACATGTTGCTGAAATGGCATGATTTTCCCTGAGCTTCCGGGGGCTCTGCCCCCTTTACCCCACCAAGGGCCCTAAGGCGGGCCCCTGGTTGTTCAGCTGACCATAATTAAATGCCTAAAACACCTAGGCTTCCGGGGGCTCCATCCCTGGACCCCACCAGGGCCCTAAGCGGGCCACTGGATGCTCATCTGACCATATACAAAGCCTAAAACCCTGAGCATCCGGGGGCTCCGCTCCTAGACCCCACTGCGATTAGTGACCTGCATGCAAGTGTCACAAATAAGGTGTCAAAATATGCTCATCTGACCCTTATTAAATGCCTAAAAACTCTGAGCTTCATGGGGCTCCGCCCCTGGACCCCGCGCTAATTTACGCCCCAATTGCTTTGATCTATCTGATCGCAAATACTTTAGCCCCCCCCCCCCCCCCCCCACTCCCACTTTGAAAAACGTTCCGCGGGGCCTGCATGTAACATGTAAGAGCGGTGATGATGCGGATTTTTTTTTCTCCCCCCCCCCCCAAAAAAAAAAGTTTTTGCTCATTACGTCACTCCTCCCTCGTTCCTCGCATTTCGTCCCCCCCGGTCATGACAAGAAATCGCCGCCGATGATTGTTAAGTGCTGGTCACACCAGCAATCCCTAAAAGAAGAGTCACAACTACACCAATCATATTATTCGTTGCAGTACAGATGATGTTATCTTTCATTAATCTATTCAAAAACAAAAGTCAGATAAAAACATTTCTTACACATTAAGCATACGGAAACTGTGTAGCACTAGCACACAATGTATGAATGTGTAAGTCTACAGTTATATGGGAGATTTAAAAAGGAAGCATGACCCTGCCAGAAGTAAATTGTGGGTAATCGACATGTTTTTGTGTGTAAAGACAGGGTATACCCTGGTCCAGATTATATCCACTTTTATATATTGTTCATTCTTCGATCATCGACGTCCTCTCCTCTTACACGCACCCTACACAGATCGCGTGAACCTCGAAAATACACCAGTCGAAAAATGAACAGCAAGCACGCAACTGTCTCCGTTTTAGCGATGAGGGTGTGTTAATTTCTCAGCTGATTGGGGGCGCTCGGCGGAAACAGTCTAGGTAGTGGACTAGGTATATCACGGGCATCAGTACCACCGGTGTAATGCATCATCAGCAACTTCTCAAAAAAAGTGTACCACAGTGTATTCAGACAATACTATATTAATCGGTTGTTTTATAACCATCTTCATTTTTATTATTCGTCTTTTTAAACTGTAAGAACAGCTGTCAGTCGATTTAAAAAGGTGACGACGTTTCTTATTTTTTCATCGTTGAAAACTGTTTTGCTCATATATCGGAACCCCTCCCCCCCCCCCCGAGTTAAGCACCGCCCATGATGTGATGTCTGTTACTTCAGGTTGATAAGGATGCTAAGTTCTTCTATCGTATTCTCGTCTTTGGGTTCAAGGAACATAATGAGGTTCTAATTCCCGGAGATGGCGTGTGTAATCGCCAAGTTGTTGAGTTAAGTTTATCCGACGGCGGGTGGACTCGAACCGCGAACCATATGATCCACAGTCCGGTGACGTATCCACTTGACCACGACATATGTGCATGTAACAATATTAGGCTTTTCTACAGGATCATCTTGGAAAAAGTTTGATTCTTTGCATTCGGTTTACCCGACCTTTCATGAACATGGGCGCATGTTTTCATAAAATTGCTTGTAACCCGACAACCCGACCCGACGCGAGGACCCAATGGAACAAGCACAATATAACAATATTAAATAATCAAAGAAAGGGGAACTTACAAATTGGAATTTCCCATATCACAGGGGCCTCCCTTTGATACGCATCTTCTGATAAATAACCATGATTTCGGAAAGAGTTCTACAATCGTCTCATTCTGTAGCTTCCCGTGCTCTTCTATGTCCCAATAGTTAACGCTGGCACATGTCTCTTGCCTTTGTCCATTTCGTTTACTCTGTAGAATATAAAACAGGTAAAACAAAACAAAAATGTTAATATATACTATTAAACAAATTGTTTCTTTTTACATCACTTTATTGATAAAACTGACACAACAAACGAGACAGGACAAAACGAAATTAATGGCGGATTCATGCATACAAATGAAATATTTGACAAAATACAAGACGTAGAATATTAAAAGGCATTTAAAAGAATTAATTTCAAACAAGAAATAACGGGGATTATAAATGAAAACCAACTAACTATGATGATAAATTTCTATTGTGTGCTACCATTTTTCCATCTTCAACATATTTTTGCTCGTCTTCAGGTGGCATAAAGGCGAATCCGCTCCAAAATTCTCTTAAACATAGCAAAGGTGTTTATCCCTATTTATTTCATTTATGCCCACATCCAGATTGTACATTACGTTTATTCCAATAATAATTTGAGATCTATATTTCATTATGATATACTGCCCTGTTCGGAACAATCAAGAAAAGGAAAATTATTCAGCATGTTACTATCGGCATTGTATGTGAAATAAAGCGCTTAAGTAATTGAAAATCAACTAATTACTTTCTAACCAGGTAGCGTTCTTTTTATTGTACAGCGCCAATTCATGGTCAATTTTCCAGCAGTGCGTATCCCAATATTTAATAGAGCGCTTTCGCAAAGACGACGGGAGAATTCACTCAACCGACATCGTCCTGTACTATGCTCCCGTCTTCATTTGTAACCTGTATAAACACGACGGAAGGCAAAGACGAGGATAACCGAGCGAAACAATCAATCTGCCCATGCGCGAACCAGAATTTTCTCCGTCTCGTTGATTTTCACGACCGTTCTATTCAATAATAAAGAGCTGTAAGAGCTGTATCGCCGTACAATAGGACATTTTCGTAATGTAACCAAATTTAAAGCACAAGTCTTTGAGATGTGTTGCAATACAAATTATTTATTCACCTGATAAGAATAATAGTATTTTAATATACATAATCCGAACTGCATACAGTAATTGATCTCGGTTAAGTGAATTCTCCCGTCATCTTTGCTTCCGTCGTGTTTGCGAAAGCGCCCTAATTTCCACTTCTCAGACGGAGGACTCGATGCGAGATCCAACAGCGCAGCTTTAGGGACACAACGAAAGCATACTGCTACAACATATCTGAGGTGGCGATAGAGGGGTAATGCTTTTATAGTACAGTATGGCTTTAAAATCAAAGGTATAACAGGATGCCTTTTTGAATAATGTTAATTTGTAGAGGTGTTGTAGTCTAGTTGATACGTCACCCGACTGCAGATCAGAAGGTACGGGGTTCAAGTCCCGCCGCAGCACTAATGCCCTTTAATCTACCTTTACCACTCCTGATATGCTCGAGCGCTAGTTACTTTGGCAGCTCGGCTACGACCAGGGTAATATGTGTAAAGCGCCATGCGCGTCAGAGCCTGGCTGATGCCGTCACTATATAAATATCCATATTAATATTATTAATATAATATCTAAATGATTTCGTCATCCTACCAGGTACCCATTTCTCTCTTGGGCATTGAGTGGTAAATGTAGATTAATGCCTTCCTCATATTTCAGAACTACATACCATTATCTCATTTGACAGAGGCTCCAGGCTGTGGGATGAGGCACGTGGTAACGTTTCCTCGTCTTCGTGACGGAATGTGGGTTTTGTTGATGAAAAGGCGATTCTTCGTTCGTGCACTGCTGGGTGTTTCGTTGATTTGTGATAGAAACCACGTAATCTTCTTGTAAGGATGTGTTTTTCATTGCTACTAAGCTCTATGTTCATGTCATCTAAGTCTGAGAAAAATTCCATTATAAGTTCTGGTGACAAAGCAGAAAGAGAACAACGATAACGAGTTGGTGAATGGTCCAAGCCACCCCTCCCCCCTCCCCCCTCGCCCAACAACAGCAGAAAACGAAAAAGAAGAACATAGAAACAAAAACGAGGAAAATAGTATACATCATCATGATTTTGTGATTGAACCGAATAGATATAAATTGAAAGTTGCAAATATCTTCGAAAAATTCTTGTATTACCTTTCCATCTGCAATCTGAATCTAAAAAAACATCGAGACATAAATATGTTTTTCACTCTGTAAAGATTTTTTCTTGGAAGAATGGACGGAGGGCATTTTGAAACAATTGGGGATGTCTTCCGTTTATTTTCAATGTTATACATTGGTTGATACCAATCTTTATATTAATCGCCTGATCCATTTGATATTTATATATTAACTCGAAGTCTAAAGCTCAAAAATCGAACGTTGTTGGACTAAACAAAATCCAAGGAAGATTGAAATCGATTGAAACCAGATGTTATTAATCACATGACTATTCAGATCATCGACTATTACTATTTTGGAAGTCTGATTGTTAATAATACATGCCATTGCAACTTCCTCCAAAATCCCAATGTAGTCAGGTCGTATAGTGTGCAGTAGGCTTTAAACACTAACGCATTTTTTACACAATGCTTTTATAATATCTTACGGCATGTCAATAGTTTTTCGTTATTGATGACGACTTTTTTTTCTTCACCAACCGTATCGCCTCTTTAAATCGTACTTAAAGTGTCACAATGATTACCTTCTAATAAAATTCGTATTGCTCCGTTGTCGTATATGCACCGGGGTTTCCTGGGTTTACTCTGAATATCTGAAAAGTGACATTTTGAAGAAAGTAACATATAAATTTTACATTCAAGATTTTAGAAAGATGAATTATTATTTTTTCGTTTCCCCTTTATCCTTGTTTATTTGGTCAAGGTTGCCCACAAAATGTCCTGATGATGACAATGTCTACTTTAATGACCCACTAGATATGTCCGTCTCATGACGTAAGATGTATACATGTATATGTGTACATAAATATAGTATGTGTTTGTGAGTGAGTGTGAGTGTGTGTGTGTGTGTATTGGGTTTTTACAAACGTGTATCAATCAGATATGATTATTTACGTCTGGGGACCGACCTTTAAGCATCACCATCCGAAAGACGTGACTCAGTTTCGAACCTGCGTCCTCGGCTGAATCAGTTTGTAACTTCCACTTTTTAGCTGGATTACAGGCGCCCGCCACAACGCCTAGTGTGACCTTTGATCGTTCTTTTTAAACTTCAGGCTCAGTGTGGTCAGAAACAGAGGAGATCACTGATATTTTTGTTTGTTCTTTCTTATTCTATATTCAAGCGACGGAGGCCGATTTCCTCCTAATGTCGATTCGTCTTGTTTATATTAGGTTTACAATACTAAAGGAAACTGGGTGACTTGAGGATAATTTGAAAGCTTACTTTAAGCTATATGATAATAGGATTTCCGTGATTATGAAATATTCATAAAATTATAATGCTGAAAGTTGAATGGGATACAGGTTATCGAAAGAAAGGGATTTGCGCGGAAATTATAAACTTCAGGAGTCCTTTTGTCAATTTGATACATACCTTCTTTATTGGAGGACGCTTGGAAATTTGACAGGCGAGATGGAGATGGAGATGGAGATGGAAATTTGTCTTCCACTGCTTAGGAAAAAAGAGAGTAATTAGCTATTGAGGGATACATAAAATGTGGGAGTTGGGAAGCAGGTGAGATTAGAATACAAAGTGTACGCGTGGGTGAAGTGAAAGAAAGAGGGAAAGCAGAAAGAGATGGATAGAAACAAATAGAAGGAATACCAAGATAGAGATGGTGGACAAAGGAAGAAGGGAAGATGTCAAGGGGGGGGGGGAACGGGAAGAGGCGGTGACAAATCATTGATTTTCAGCCATCTTTCGACCATGTAATATTGTGTAACCTTTAAAAATGCTTTATTTGAATAACTTGAATAATTTGAATAATGAAAATGATTTATCTGAATTTGAAGCATCTATTTACCTTTCAGTCCACACCTTCGTAATCAGATTTTTTTTGTTAATCTACACTCTATCTTTCCTTTTTTATTCAAGCGGCAAAAAGCTTGTGTGCAATTACAGACCCTCCCACATATAATATATATATATATATAATATATATATATATAATATATATATATATAATATATGAAATAATATCCTTTTGAAAAGGTAATCGACTGCTTTTAGTAGCTTATTATAAAAAGAATTATTTATTTTTCCCCACCTTCTCTGCTTGTTGTTGATCTGCTGGAGGATTCTGTGTCAGCTTGTTGACCTGGTGATGGAGTAAAAAAGAAATTGAACCTGAAATATATCATCGGAATATTGAAAATGTGAAAATGACATGCAGAGACAAAGATCATTGCACCAAAGATCATCAAGACACCGGAACATTTTTATTTTCCTCATTCAACTTGTTTCAATTTCATTTCCTTAATTATGACAAATAATTTGCACGCGCTATGATACAATTTATTGTGGACTCACTAACTTTTGTATTATTATTATGTTTTATTATTTTTAAAATTGTTATTGTTGTTAATGCTATCAATATATTTTGTGTTATTATTAGTAGTAGTATTGGTATTATTATAATCATCAATAATATTATCAATAGAAGAAGTATTAATAGTAGAACTACCTTTGTTTTCCTCATTTTTATCAACACAATTGCAATTGTGATTATTATTACTTAACTCATAGCCTGCCATAAGGCTGCATGGACGCTATTGTTATTCTGCTTTGTACACGCGAGCAAGCTACTGTTACTCTGCTTCTTGCATGATCTCACGCATTCGTAATATCAGTTATTGTTCATGCCCATTGGACTGTGCCTAGTGTTTTGCGCGCGAAATTGGTAGTACCATCGCTTTAATCCGATTATCTCGTTATAAATTTATAAGAGTTAATACTGAAAATGCGAAGCATAAGAAATCTAAATGTAGCATGACTGCTTTTCAATGTCATCGATGATCCAATACATCCAATGCAGAGGAGAGAAGAAAAGAAAGGTGAGACGACACATTTCTAAGACGATCTGTGACTACTCGTAATTATGATTGATTTGGTTAATACAGAAACTATAATGAGTATATCAGATGAAGAATAACTGCGCAGAATATATATTTCCAGATTCATTTGATTAAATAATAAATTATAACATGAATAGATTTTGAAAATGTTCTCGTAGCAGATACCGGTACAGTACTCGTGGTAAGCATTTCATAAAGGCTGCAATTTACTCCCCTCAAAAAGAAAATAATAGAACAACTGATAACATCCGATTTGCACAAAATACAATTTATGGCCTAGAAGTGAAATATTAAGTGAAGACCGTCAATACTAGTGGACCAGAAGGGATTAGACCACACAGCGAGGTCACTGACAGGTGGCTATCTCATTAATTCAGCTCTCAACTAACATAAGAAAAAGAGGATCATGGGAGACCAAGAGGCACCGATTGGGAAAGTTTTTTATAATAGAGGTAGCAAGTAGCTACAAGTAGGACAGTGGAGCTTTTAAAGAAAATACACTTACATTTTTTTTTATTTTTTATTTAGTAATAAGGTTTTGACAACGCCCACTTTCATGCTTTAAGAACATGGCAGAGATATAGCATGCGTTCATACGTATCAGTCACACCGACAAACAGACTCCAAGCCGATTTTGAAACGACGGAATCCATTCAGAGTCATTTTTGCTTGGTCTGTTGTCAGTTTGTTGTCAGTCTCGTTTGTGTGTCCAGGGTATTTCCCTCGTTCATGCGACCATTTGCGATCACTTAAATCCGTTTTCATTAGAATTTTGAATGAAATTATCGCCAAATGGGATATTGGAAGAGAGTGCGGATAGCCGTCGACTTAAGTGTTTTGTTGCTTCCTCTTCTTTTCTCCCTCTGGCTGTCCAACCACATCTATATCTCATCGTTCATGACAAGAAAAATAAAGATAGTCTCCTCTTCTTATTAATATGATCACATCTGTAAATGAGTCAATCTGAATTTGTAATAATAGCGTGGCTACTAGAAAACTGTTAATTATCATGTTTGCTATTTTCATGATTGATAATATGATTATAATTGTTATCGTAATTAGTATTAGCATTATTATTTGTTCTTATTAATTATCATTGTTATTTTTATGATTATATAATTACTATTTTCATTATTGCGGTTATTATTGTTATTATTATTGTTATCATATTTTTATCATCGTTATTGTTATGATCAAATTATTATTATGATTAATATTGATATCAACTAATTCTTTTATTATTGATTTACTATTTGATTCTAGTTGTTTCGTTACTGTTGGGAAGGGCCCTCTTAAAAAAAACATATTCTGAACTCGGGCATTTCATGTCGATTTAAATTGATATACATGTATTAACAACATATTTATTTATATTGCTAATAAAGCAAATAAACGCACTCTTCGCACCCCAGCATTAACATGTACATTGTTTTTTCTACAATTTTCATCTTTGCCTAATACATATGGAAGAAACATCTAAATACGATGTTCACAGATGCACGTATCCCCCTTTTTTTTTTGCCTCTTCAAAGTTCAATGATCGAAGCAAAATATGTCTATATGTCAAGATAAAGTATGTACTCCCTTGCCCTCCCAGGGTGATGCTCTTTAATAAGTCGAACATGGTTGATTTAATGAATTTCTATTTTTATCTCGTTTTCCACTTTGGCTACATAATTGAAATTATCGACACAATCTGTATATACTCGGTACTCGTGCACAGCAGGATTTTATGACGGAGATATGTTTATGACTGTCTGGCTCCCTTCAATTCACATATTTCTGGATAATGCTTTTTGATTCGGCCTTCATTGGTGTAACTAATTCTTAATTTTATCTCGATTTCTACTTTGGTTACATAATTTAAATTGTCTGCGTAATCGGTATAGACTTCGTTTTCTTGCGCGGCAAGATGTGTTGACGAAAATATGATTATGAAATCTTCTCTTTCATGTCACATATGTCACATGTGTTTTCCCTCCTTCTATTTGTCATAATTCAATATTAAGACGTAATTCTCTGAAAGCACCGTCGTGGTCATGATGAAAGTAGAATTAGTACATCATGGATCAATATTCATATCCACCCTTCGCTTCACACCCCTGCATTGGCGTGGCGTCAGTCGCGATGTGGGGGTGGTGGGCGTTGTCTAGCGAAATGTAGTGGCACTAAAAGAAGGAAAAAATTGAAAAAGTAGGTCCGTTCACGCATAACAAATTGCGATTTCGATCTCGGTGCAAAGATCGTTTATTTGCGACCGTTTACACATGTCAATTTAGTGCGAATTGGATCGCGATGCAAAGACTGATTTTTTGGGGCGACCATTCACACACAGGACGAACTCTCGCTCGACAGGAAGTACGTCCGAACTGCGCATGCGTGAATCTGGACGATGTATGCGCACTTGGAATCCTGGGATTAAATAAATCGATTTTTGATTCTCAATACCATATACACATACACACAGCGCCCGGCAAACTATTGCAATTATTTTTAAAAAATCGCAAGACTTACAGCGAATTGGATCGCGATGCGAATCGCGAAGATTAGTAAAAATTATTCTGTCCTCACACGACAAAAAAAAAAAAATGAAAGCGATGCAAAAGTCGATTTTTTAATCTATTTTTTTGGTAGATGTGAACGCCCCCCTAGTGTCTCCCAACAATCACAGTGTAGACAATACATTTCTTGAATTTGTTGGTGTTTGACTTGGAAAAAAAAATATGTTAGAATCATTACGACTCTTTAAACAAAAGTTCAGTTATTCATAGTAAGTGAGCAAATATGATTAACATACAGACCAACCTGCTTTTGGCGGCCACATAAAAAAACACAACTTCTTTCAAACCTTTACCAGTAAGCAGTGTTTCTTATTGAAACGTCATAATGAAGCCATCTGGCTGTGACAATCTATTGACATGTTTCCATTGGGCGTTTTAAACAGGCTTGACATTTACAAACATAAATGTTGACCATTCTGCGAAACTCATACTTAACAGAAATATTATTTGACTGCCCTTTTTTTGATTTATCAAATTCAAATGTTGGGAAGGCTTTTCCTTATTATCACATGTACGGCTGATGAAGTACTGGTTCAACAGTTTCTTAAAGAGGATTTTGTTCTGAATTGTAAATATTTGTCACTATTATTCTATTCCGATTATGTTCGTATGGTTCGAATTTGCTTCAACAATGTGCGTGGACATTATTCATCAACATTAAATTTACCTATGCCACCTTTGAGTTCCCGAGTGTTTGAAATGAGAATTAAAAGTGAGGACAGGGGAAATGTAAGTCATATAAATGGCATTACTGAACGGTACTAAAAAAATTGTTTTCTCCAGAGTGCAGAGCTTAAAGGGACTTAGTAACATTGTTCAGATGAGAGAAAAGGGTGCTAAGGTATTGACTACAATGCGAGATGTACAAATAAAGATAATAAAAGTTTGAGTGAAAACAGAACATTATTGATGATAAAAATTGGGAAAAAACCGATCTGATCGATTCCTAAATTCTCTCAACTATATCATTACAATTTAATTACATTTTAAATGAATGTAAATTATCACAAATCAATGAAATGGCTTTATATACTATTCCAGACATTTAAGTGTTCACAGATTGTTAAAAGGCTGTCTTATGTCTTATTTTCATGGAAAATGGTTGGGAGAATTTACTATAAGAGGGTGTCGCACAGTTACGCTTTCAAAGAAAACTATAAATATCTTTGTGGTTTGGGAACTTTTTCATGATTTTGTTCATGTTAGAGGGTTAGTACAGTAGAAGGAAAATAATAAGTAACATTTTATACACAAATTACGCAGTTTTTGCATTAACGTTCATCAATGTTACCGAGTCACTTTAAAGCTAAACTTTGGTATAATAGAATCGTATTTTGAGAGAAAATTGCTATGAACTATTCTGGATTGTTTCAGTTTCAGTTTCAGCTTCAGTTTTATTTTTCATTTCCAACAGAACAGTAATTATGACAAGAAATCGCATATACAATTCTACATTTAATAATATAATACATGGTTTAAAGTTGTGAAATAATAGTATACATAATTATCCAGTATAATGGGTTATTAAATTTGTTTTAAAACGATAAACCTGTGGAAATGGAGGGGTCCCCTTAAAAGCAGAGCTTGTAAAATGTGGATCCCTCAAAATAATGACAAACATAATTTTTGTAACATGTAAATATATCGACTTCAAAAAACATATATATACATAGATTACCAAAAGTGGCAGAATAATAATACAATGATAAATCCGTAATTTGAAAACTTGTTACGATAAAGTATACTGAGCACTGGAAAGGTCAAAAGAGACAATGACGACTGACAGATAAGACATAAATATTAATAATTAAAAAAATATATATAACACAACAGAAAATAAAGCAAAAAAGAGAGAAATGGAAGAATAGAAAATGTTGCTGCATATGTGATGGGTAAAGAATAGTAGATTGGTCGTTTGAACCAGTGAAATAAAAACAAACGCACACAAAGTTCATGGGCATCATCTTCGATAAACAAAAACCCACAGCTCCCATTTGCACATGGTGTCGGGCGTACTCACCCGGATTTCGTCACGTGTCTTTGCTTATTACTCAGCCACTATACATTTTCTACCAAAAATGTCGTTGGATTCTGTGAGAATTAAATTTTTATATTTACCAGAACTCAAGTTTAACTTTAAAGGCATCGTTTAACAATGTTAAATCTGAGATGCATGGCCCTACGTGGTATCCGTGTCTGTGATATAGTGTAATATTGAAGCCCTTAACACAATTAGGCTGCAAAATAATCATGAAGTGCCTCAAAAAAGTAACAATCTATGAGTGACCGGTTTTATTATGCTTATTTCCCCGATAGACTGTAGTATTATAAAAACCGTTAGGAAAACAAAAAATGAAATTTAGATTTCCAATCATAAATATCTTAATAGTCAGACGGGCGATCGGCTTTTAAACGTCATGGTGTTCCTGAATGACCTAAAGGTTTATAATTATCATTGTAGCATGAGCTAAATCCAGAATTTTGTTTCAGCATCTGAGACAATGTTACCGAGTCACTTATATGTGTGAGGAAACGGGACATTTCAAGGTGTCAATATTTCTACTCATCATAGCTCTCCTGTTTCAGTTTCCTATCGCCCTCTTTCGTTGTAGATATAACGTCTTCTGACAATAGGCTTTTTTTACTACAAGAAATCTGCACTGAGAACTTATTGCAACTCAAGCACATCAGCACAAAAATGAAACCATTCAAAATCTACTACGTCCGTGTTTTTGCAAATGGTGTGATTGGGGGTAGGGAGTAGAGGAGCACCCACCCCAGGCCCTGGAGTGGTGTGTCCGTAATAAGGTCCTAAATACACGGAGAACGGGTTTGGGTATAATGAACAAGGGGGGGGGGGGAGTGTAGGGCCTTCTAATTTTCGGCGTTTAAATTACTGCCGGCTTTATTCTCGCGAGACCCGTAGGTGTAATACCTTTTAACAAATGGCATCGTTAGAGCTTACCGGCTCTCAACGTTAATCTCCATGAAAACCCAAATGGCATGAATGGATTAGTCAATGGAGTTCTTGCTCTTAGTATTAATCTCGCGGGGTTTACTTGTAAATGGGCTTCTTAAATATTAGCTTGCAAATTTGATATACAATTATAACAGATTTGTGCTTACTTTTTAACCATTTACACGCAGCAAATCATGCAACCAACGATGCAATTCATAAAAATAACACTCTTGAAATTAAACCTAAAGCAATTTCGGTGGCCTTGTACGTCACTTTTTGAAATGTGCCAACATTACAAGGATATATATATCGCAATCTAAACATTATTTGTATAGGGCATACAATAGGGTATTGAAATTGCCGTTAATTGTTCGAAAGTAGTTATGACCGTGTTGCGATCGTGTTTAATGTACACCTTATATTTTTGTTCATATAGAAAGTTAATCCAAATGAATTTAATTTTGATAATTGCACACTTTGAAAATATTTAATACAATACAAAGGTGAATATGAAATATATTTTTTGTTAAGCGTTTAATGAAAGTTTTACATTTACTAGATGGAAGATTTGTCAGCCGTTATCATTTCTAAAAGACGAAGAAAACCTTACATGCCAGGATGGACAATGAGCAGTAAATACATTTTAAAAACACATAACCGATGTGTTAATTTAAAAAAAAAATATTGACAAAAGCAAGAGATACCTCAGTGGCAGATTAAGGGGGCACAACACAAATTAGCTTTCGTTAAGTAAACCTCACTTTAATTGAAACACAAGACGATAATAAGTTAATACTTGTGACTTGAAATCACTGGTGGGTTTTAGGGGGTATATATTTGCCCTGCCCCCCCCCCCCCCCCTCTTGAAAGAGAAGAATAATAATAATACTAATAACAATAATAATCTTTTAAAGTCTTGTAAAATATTTTAAAGAATATGACCAACATCCCCTCCATAATTTGTAGGATCTTCCTTTTGTCTCTTGCGTTTTCTTTTTTTATCAAGGCATCAGAGCATTCTAGGGGAGAAAGGCACCTACAAAAAGTTCTTGATCCGCCCCCATTTTGAACAAAAAAACCATTCTCATTTTTCCGTTTTTAAAACAACCGTAGTGATTTAAAGACAAGCTAATTAGTGAATCTTCACAAGAGGCAAGAAATCAGATATTTACCAGCTTGACATAAGGCTGCTGCAAATACTGCAAATATGAAGGCTCCACATAAAGATATGCATCCACACCGTAAATCATTCATGGTGAAGTGTAAGATGCCTTTCTTAAAGGGCTAGAATGCACTTTACAGTCAAAGAAAACTCGCGTTTATCAAAACTCCAATCATATGAGTTGAGCCGGTTTTCAACGAGGATCGAAATTTGTCCGAAAGCTCTTCCCTGCATCAAGGTCCACTTGGTATTCTTCTTGTTTAATCGCCCGCACTTCCTCGCGTCGTCACTGACATGTCGGCTATACGCAACGCATCTTCGTCGACAAGAAGAAATAAAAAGAAATGGACTAATCGAAAATCTGTGACAGATCAACCAAAATACGGTGGCTAATGAATTAAGCGCACATGTACCGGTACTTATATCTGCAGGCTGCCTTCAAGACCCTGCGTGAAGAAAGAAATTACAAGGAGGGGTGGAGCATCTTTGTTGTCATGGTGACACCATCCACTCCGCTTACGGCGAGAACCTGTCGTTTGTCTCATCCCTTTTACTTTGTCGACTGTGCTAATAACATATAGGAGGCATTGCCTTACAGACATTCGATTGGATGAGAATCCCTTTTATTTGCTACGTCTGCTAAATTTCCATTCTGGGAGTTTAACAATTATTTATCGCAACAGGCATTGTATACTCAGTATCATTTTTTTTTTTAATTTTAATTATTAAGTGCAATTTCCACGATGATTAATAATTAACACCCCGCATCCAACTTTAGTTGTCGACTGTCACAGATATGATAGAAGAGTGGGCAAAACCAAACCCTAATTTGCATTACATGCAGAACATAGCTATAAGATTGGATTAACTGACATAAACTGTGTTTAGAATGTGATATTGAATATATGTAGAACCACAAATGTATATATATATATATATATATATATATACACATATATATATATATATATGTTTGGTGAAAAGAAAGGAAAAATCCGGCCGTTTGTAAGAGATTGGTATAACTGAAAGGTCACGTTAGCCTTCTCCTCTCTTGCTGTTAATCAGGGCAGCGAAACCGCGGAATGACAGAGTGCGCAGTAAAGGTGAGTATGTAATAACATGTAGCAAGTTAAATATAGAAGCCCACCGTCATGACCGATATTATAGCATGAAGAAGAAAAAAAATCGAATCCTTGAACTTGGACTGTTCAAATGACCCATTTTTAGTAAGGTTCGTGCATGCCTGGTACATTTGTTTCCAAGTGATTTCTTTTAAGCCAAACAGAATTCTGTTTGTTAATTTTTGAAAGTCAAGGGCAGCGTACTACAGGGCTGAGGGGGATATATATTTCATATGGAACAATACAAAAAGTATTTCTAAATTGTGCTGTCCCTTTATGTTTTTTGTTTTACTATCACAATTATGTTACGAATACACGAACACTTTGCTGTCCCCGAATTTTGATGTTAAGACATTTTATTTCTATAGAAACAACATTTTGCATACATTTGCAAATCAATGAGTAGATAGCATTTTCAGTTTAAGATAAACATTTAATGTTCCAGCGTTGTGTGTATTGTATTCCTCAAAATATAGAAAATATGTACAATATAGTTATACAATGATTAATATAATTGAAATTAAATTCTTTAATGGTTCACTACAATAACTTCACTTTAATTTTTATCGTGCAAATCATTTGTATAAATCATTATTTATATATTACCGTGACGGAGGATCATCACAATTGAATTCATGATTGGTTTTAGATAACAATGTACATACATATATATACAGACGTATATTTGTACATTATGTTGGTTTTTTTTTCTCGAGATTCTTTCACAAAAGTTGAGTTTCCAATCAGCCATTCATGATATTTATAGAATAATGAATTGTAAGAGTTTTGTTATGGATCGACCAAAAAGTGACGTATCACATGATTGATTTTTAAATTAAATTTCAGCAAAATGTCAACAATATTCTTTTTTCAAATTGTAAATTATCTGGAAATATAATTCCGTAACTCTTGGAATTGTTCAAACATATTGTTGAACTTACTCTGGGATATAGGGTATCCTATACTCGTCGAATGTACATCATTAAAATGGAAGAGTATTCATATAATATCCTTTCCACAACCTGTCCTTTAAAATTTCATGACCTTACTATGCAGAATTAATTGCAACATAAACACACTTGTCTTTAACACATACGTACCTCTTCGAAGCATTAAGCCATCAGAATTGGTTTCATCGGTAGCAACTCCGTGTCTCTTCCGAAATGAAGGTGATAACCACGGCAGTTTTTTTTTTTCGACCAGTCGAGGACGACAAATGCAGACTCTTGTTTGGGGATATGAATTGCAATTGGGGTAAGAGGGTCGACCTCACTTAAACTCATTTTATTACGAGGAGACAAGGTCAATGATATCCTAGAGCCGTACTTACTCGCTTACAAATATTTTGCTGTACTAGAGAGATAGAGGATACAGAAAGTCTAGATTGCTGCCCGGAGTGCGAGAAATTAAAAAAAGAAAAAAAGAAATGATGATGCTCCGTACACGAAGAAATCGTTTTTAAAGATTTCCGCAGTCAGGGCCATGTCAAGTAATGATTGTATTTGAATTTGAAAAAGATTCTTGTCATGCATCAAAATTTCCCCATTGAATAATCCAAGGCGCAAGGAGAGGGGACGCTAATAGGGACTTTTAGATTTGCGTGGACTGACACGTGTGACGTCCATTCAAGGCAGTGCATTAAAAGGACGTCGATCGTAGCAATCCACGTTGTCTTCGTGCAATTCTAATAGTCCCTATTAATTACCTCACAAAGAAAAAAGAAGGTAGCAAGTAAGAACAAACACGTATGGCATATTACGTCATAAAGAGACCGAAGGGAGACAGATAAGCAAAGTACAGGAGACAGGACGTGAATAAATACGTCAGTGAAAGAGGACGAAAACATATAAGACAAGGAGAGAGAGAAAGAGAGAGATAGAGAGGAAGCCAAGATATAAAAACAAATTAGAGAAAAAACGGATAGATAAGTGGAAGCTCATTGAGTCCACCGGGTTGTAAGCAGCCCAGTCGGTAGGCGATTTGTACTTCTCGGAGCTTCCCGGCGTTGGTCATCCATATTAGTGACTTTTAGATTGCACTGCCTTGAATGGACGTCACACGTATTAGTCCACGCAAATCTAAAAGTCCCTGTTGCCATAGCATCTAACGACTCCAAAGACCTTAAAGGGATAGTTGAGTGCTTGTTTTGATCAAACAAAGATTACTTTGTCATTTAAATTGTATGTTCTTTCCAATTTGACACTCAGTTTTTTATTATCTCACAAAAAATATTTTGTGTAGCGCCCTCCGCAACAGAACTCAACTATCCCTTTAAAGTTATCGGTGGTATGACTCAGCAAATTGATGTGGTGGGCTACGGGTAGTCCTGGGGTCCTAAGTTTAAAGATAAACTTTAGTTTTGGTAATGAATCCAAAAAAACTTACACCGAATGTTCAAGATTACAAATAAATGATTTACACTGTTACTCATAAAGTTTGAATACTTTGCTTTTTCCCCAATTTATGGAATTATTTTAACAATGATTTATCCTAATAGATTTAGATAATAGTATAAATTCTCAGATTGTATTGACTATTAATTTGCCAGTGTTTGTTTTGCGTGACTGCTAAAGTATGTATATGCTACTATGCTCATCAAATAGGGGACCTACGCCCTTAAGTCATAAATGAGCCATAATGCATCGCCGTACAGAGGATTTTTTTTCTGTCGGGGACCGGGGGGGGGGGGAATTCAATGAATTATTGATAATGTATTGCATTTTGTGTGTGTGTGTGTCGGAACTGCCCCCTACCCTAGCCCCCACTGCGTACAGTCATAGTTCAGTGGCAAAGCAATGGCCTTGTAACTGTGAGGCCCCAGGATAAAAAAAACCGTGCCGAAGTGCTATATTACTACCATCTTTAAGGGGGCATTAATCCTCATAACTGTCATTTATGACTTAAGGGCGTAGGTCCCCTAGTTGATAAGCATAGTAGCATACACATGCCTCAGCAGCCACGCAAAACAAACACTCGCATATTATTATTTAATACAATCTGAGAATGTATACTTATTATCTAGATCTATTAGGAATAAATCATTGTAAAAAAAAATCCATAAATTGGGGAAGAAAAAAAATATTCCAACTTTATGAGCAACAGTGTATTTTATGCCAAACGTTTTTGGTAGTAAATGTGTTGGCGCTGAGTAATGAGCATAGAGAGATTAGGAAATCAAGGTATGCAGGCCCGACACCATGTCACTATGTGCAAATGAGAGTTGTGGGTTTTATTGAAGATGATTTCCAGGAAGTTTTTGTGAGATTGTTTTTATTTTGCTGGTTTAAACAATATACTGCAGGATAAACAATCCAGAATGAATTATGGCCATGTTCTGTCGACATACGATGCTCATACCAGAGCTTACGATTAGCTTTGATGGATCTCAAATAGTGGCGGATCCGGAAGGGGAGGGGGCTGGGAAGAAAAAAACAGGTAAAAGCACGTTAATGTTACCTTTATTTGGAGACGGCCCCTCCCGTGGTGCTCAAAGGGGAGGGGGGGGGGGATTTTAATTTCCGAGGGGATAAAAAAAAATAGTGCTCTCGGATATTAGTGTCTGGTAAGCGTCTTTTTAAAAAATGTTTGAACTCGTGAGCAAGTAAAGATTGATGGAGAATGAGCTTTCCTTTTTTTCAACATCTCTAAACGACCGTTATACAATTAAACCAGATGTGCTTTTCACTTTATAATTGTAGAGAGAAGATTGATGATATTTTTAAATGACCACGTCAAACAGAAATTGGACAATTAAGTGTCATCTGAAGATCGTAAGTGAACCTTCGGGGACAAGGGGTTGCAATGTAACTGGACAAGAAGGGTAAGTTCATGCGCTGGGTTTCACTGCAAGCTGAATTGATATTTATTTCTTATCAAGGTCGTCAACATGAGGGCGGGGGTGTGTGCTAGTGGTCATAATGTGTTAGATATGCTGCAGGAGACATGAGAAAGCAAGGAAGGTCTACAGTAGATATCAAGAACGAAGGAACGTGTCTCGAAGCAGAATTCGTCTTTCGTACTATTCAACACCAAATATTATTACTAGAAGGTCGATTCAAACGTATATCTTTTCCCCTGTCGAAACTGGTGATTGGAAGGTTGGTTGAACACTCAGCTTGAAGTAGAAGGAGTATCCGCCCACCGATTTACGATTCTTCCTTCCTTTCGAATGCCTGATCATCTGGAAACGAAACGACGGATGGAAATATGAATATATTGACTTCGGCTATAGGTGTTTACACGATTGGTTGTGCCCTAGGGGACGCATAGTCCAGTTTCTACTTCACCTTTTTAGTTCAAACACAGCACGGGCTTTCTCATGAATATATGAATGACTCCCCCTCTCTGTAATGTCCCGTGTAATATATTTAGCTGATATTGAATTATAGAGTACTATCGAACATATCCACGTGGTCTGACCAAGGAGCGGGTTATTACACCAAATTATACGTATAATATATATCGTTGTATATATATAGATTTATATACACCATGAACAAACAAAAACAACACACACACACACACACACACACACACATATATATATACATAGAGAGAGAGAGAGAGACAGACAGAGAGAGAGACAGAGAGAGAGAGAGAGAGACACAGAGAGAGAGAGAGAGAGAGGACAAACAAGGAGAAAGAGAGAGACGGCCTATTCCCCCCTGTCGGATTTTTTTTGGTAATACTGTCTTTGTTTAACTTCCTAATTCATTCTCCTACTCTGTTTCGCATGATGGGAATTTTAAATAGTGGGATGAAATCCGACTTGCCTCCAGTATTGAAATGATTGCTAAATGGCCTTGAACACAACCATTCTCAAACCCTTGCATATTAACATATTGATTTGACGATTTGTATAAAATTGTATTCACTACAAAGTACAAGTGATCTCAATTTAGAAACACTTCATGACATTTTGCCAGATAGGTTTCATCAATTTACTCGGGGACATATGCTAATTACTAACAAGCATTGCATTATTTTGCGTCAATCAGACATGCCAGGAAAATGGATGGGTGACCTTGATAAGAACCTGAAAGTGGTTATGAACTATGAATCACGAATAGCCTATTATATACTGGCTAAATGCAGAGGTTAACGACCTGTACTGGCGGCTTGCAGGCTTCCGTATCACGTTCAGATAACGCTGAGAAATAGGGTATGCGAAACAGTTCGTACATGTGCGTGTGCTTTTCGGAAACGGTTTAGCAACAAATTTCCGAGGCGATCAAAGAGTTTTAAAAATGATAAATTGTCTTAGGTCACTTTCATAACTTTGATGACATAATTTGCCTACTCTTTTAATGTCACTCACACACTTGCAAGATCTTAAATATAGTGCGAATTATAAAGCCATCGATTTGTTTTGAAGTTGTTTGTTCATCCTCTCTATTAGTACCCTAATCCCCGCGATAAAAGTATTATGCATAATTTTAATTGTATGCAGTGGTCCCACAAAATTACCTACTTTTCGAGGAGATTTTCAACCTATATTACACCCAGTTAAAGGTCATCTGTACTAGTTTGGCCAGGGGGTTAAGACCACCCAGCGAGGTCACTGACAGTTGGCTATCTCATCAACTCAGCTCTCAATTAACATAAGAAAAAGAGGATCATGGGGGACCAACAGGCACCGATTAGGCATTGTTTTCTATACAGAGGGAGCAAGTAGCTACAAGTAGGACAGTGTGGCTTTAAATGTAATTATACAAAGAAAATGGTGATTCCTTGGCTTAAGTGCCTGCGCTTTTGTTTCTGATAACGTCGTAAAAGTAGAGGACCGAGATTAATTTAAATCGCAAATCAACGTAATCAAGGCAATACTTTGATGCTATTAATACCTGGGTACTCAATTGGAGCGAAGACGGATTTCAAAAGCCCTTTTCCCCCTTGATGCCTCTGTTTAATAAGGTTATATGCCATTTATCATTTTACTTCGAAATATGACATGATGATTCTTTGCTTTCCTACTTTTTTGGCATTCAAAAGGATTCACTCGCTTTTGGAGAAAAAATGAGGATAAGAAGGAAAAGGCTTCTCTCTGCCCCCTTATAAAAAGTAGGCCATTTATTGAGCTACCACAGGATATTTTGCTCCCCGTCATTTGTTACTCAAAACAATATCCACTTAGCCTTGGCTAGACAGTTTTCGGAAGAATTTCCAAAGCGAAGTATAAATATTTCGTATGAAGGTTGACACATCTGGATGGTTGCTAATCATGAAACCCACACAAGTTGTTCAGTCACCGATATCATGATACTTTCTACCGGGTTATCAGTGTCTTTACAAATAAAGTACAACGCAAAAAAGAGACAAAGTATTGTCAGACCCCTAGCAATGGCGTATATTTGGCCTTTACGGTGCAGATGTGTATATTCCATAACTTTAAATGTAGTATTATTGCTCTATTTTTTTAGTCATGTCAGTCTCGGCTGAACCATCTTGACGTGAAACGAATGTAATATTGAGAATATATATTTTCATCCTCTTCAAATACAACGACGAAGAGATGCACGTTTATTATTCCGATCTGTAGAAACAGTATGTTTAAAATCTCTACGATGGATAGCATATAAATACATTGATAATTTGCTGATGGCGTCTTCTGTGAAACATGAACTATTTCCTCTTAGAGGATGGAAATATATATTCTCTGGATTCCATTTGTTTCAAGTCTAGATACTTTGGGCGAGACAGACAACACTCAAAACAGAGCAATGATACTACACTTAAATTATAGAATATACCACTTTGCACAGTGAAAGCCACACATATTTGCTATTGCTAAGGGTCTGACAAAGACTCTTTCTTTCCGGAAGGACGTCACGAGATATACTGTATCATCAGTTCATTGAGGGAAAATCCCATAAACCATGTGATCATTTGTCCTGCTTCTGTTTTGCTCTATCTCTCTCTCTTCCTCTCCTGTCACCCCTTCTCCCTCTCTCCCTCTATATTATATCTCTTGCTCTACCTCCCCCACACACCCTCTCTCACCAACGCAACACCTCACGCGCACACATGCACTTACAAACTGCTTTCGATTATCATGATTATGAAACTGTAGGGTAAAAGGAGGCTCTAGGCGAAAGGAAACTTTTCATTTGCAGACGCTTGAAACAATGGCAAACTGAAACTATTATGTTACATATTGTCTTCATATTTATCACTGCTTATAGTTTGAAATGTATCCATATCGATAAACCGCTTCTCTTTTGGAAGAGGAAGACGGAGAATTAAAAGAAAAACAACTCTTTCTCTCTCTCACTCCATCCTATTTCATTATGCAGTGGATGAGACAATTTGAAAGAAGAAGACAGATAATTATTTTAAAAACATCAAGAAAACAATGGAGAGAGAGAGAGTGATAGAAGATGAACTAACAAGCGATTTTGCATTATCAGATTGAGACTTTCCAGTTTTCATTTTAGTTAATTTTGCATTTTCCCGCTTTTAAAATCGCCATCATTGTAGCGAATAACACAGAATCTGTAAAACTTGATTATTGATATTATAATTTAATGTAATGAATCTTAATTTGTTTTCACTACCTGACTATAGTATTGAACAGAAAATGCAGTTCACAATTATTTGAGGTTTAGAGAATTTCATGCTTTTTATTACATTTGCATCATTATTATGTACATGATATTGTTTTCATTTCTAGTCAAACTATCTCAAAATTTCGTTTTTCTGGCATGCCTAATCTACTAACAGAGGAACAAGTGGTCCCATACTTTCTTTCACATTTACCAAAAACAATTGTTGCAGTGTTAACTCTAGTTTCCGCTGCTCATCGGTTATCATCTTGAGCATTTTAAAGGCCAAGTCCACTCGAAAAATAACTTACTTTCAAAAGAAGCACAAAAATCAGACATACCAATCAAAAAAAGTTTGAGCAAAATCGATTAACTAATAAGCAAGTGAATTTTTGAAAAAGTATGTAAAACTATAGAACAATGAAAATCACAAGACAAATAGGAAACTCACTCATGAGTCTGTGAGGTCACGTCCTCGCTATCCAATAATTTTTTTTATTTATATTGGTAATATAAACTTCCTATTTTCACCCTAAGAATCTTATTTCTTCACACCAGCATCCAAGTTAGATTAATAGTTATATGTTTTTGTGTGGATGCACTAATATAGATTTTTGTTTCTCTAATTAAATCATGAAAAATGTGAATTTTTATAAACTTTTTAGATACAAATCAATAATCATGAATATACAATTCAGAAAATAGTATCAATTCTTCAAAGTTCAAAAAAGATTTTGTGCAATGTCATGTAATATGATACAAATCATATAACCTGTGCAAAGGCATAGGGAAATCATCAAGTTTTGGGGGATAAAAAGAGAAATTAGTGGGGATAAACTATATAAAGCAATTGATAAATAGTGAGGACATGACGTCACAAACTGATAACCGAATTGGCAATTTGTGTAGTGATTTCCATGTTTCCATAGTTTTACATACTTTAAAAAACAAAATCATAACTTTCTTATTAGTTACCCGATTTTGCTCAAACTTTTTTTGATTGGTTTGTCTGATTTTTTTGCTTCTATTGAAAGTTAGTTATATTTGGAGTGAACTTGTCCTTTAAAGGGACTTGGTAACATTTTTCAGATGAGAGTTAGTGGTGCTTAGGTAGTGACTTCAGTCCTAGATGTACAATTAAAGATAATCTGAAAATTTGAGTGAAAATGGACCATTAATTCATGGTACAAATTGAGAAAAACTGATCTGATCGATTTCTTAATTCTCCCAACTATATTATTACAATTTAATTACATTTTAGGTGAATGGAAATCGTCACAAAGCGATAAAATGGCTCTACATTCCATTCCAGACATTTAAGTGTTGACAGATTTTTTATAGCCTGTTTTATGTCTTTTTTTCATGGAAAAACGGTTGGGAAAATTAAAAAATGGTTGGGAGAATTTACTTTTATTAACTGTTAGACAAGGGTGTCATACATCGACTCCTTCAAAGAAAACCATAGATATCTTCGTGGTTTGAGAATTTTTAAAGGATTTTGTGCATGTCAGAGGGTTAGTACAGTAGAAGGAATATAGTAAGTAACATTTTATACAAAAATTAAGCAATTTTTTCATCAACCTTCAACAATGTTACCAAGTCACTTTAAGTCAAAACAAACCTCATAACCAGCACCTTTACAATTTAAATAACACTAAAAATGAATACCAGCAAGTACTTCGCCTTTAATCTGATGAAATGTGCTTCAAAAGAGAAATTAAAGAGACCATGAAACAAAGGCGTTGATTTTTTTGGTCTCGACGATTTCTTAGAAAATTTCTGAATTTCCTGAAAACACAAAAAAGTGCTTGGAGGATTTTCTTTCTTTTACAATAGTTCAGAGTAAGCTCTTCGACAAATTTCCAATAATCTACATTCATCAGGGTTATTTTAATTAATATTGTAAAGTCCACCTTAAAATGTCCACCTGGGTCAACCTCTACTCTATGATGTACACGCTAATCTAACACAAGGGTTTCTCAGGTTGGGCCTTTTATGGGGGACTTTACACTATTACGTGAAACAAAACCCAAGTAAATGAAGTACGCCCCTCCCTTCTTTTTCTTCATGTTGTGTACGTGCAAAGGGCATTAGAAAACGCTGTTGTAGGTCAGCTCTCAAAGATTTTACGTTCATGAAGAGAAAAAATATATATATATATCGTCGTACTCCTAAAACTTGGGCAAGAAATTACATTGAATAAGATTTCAGTTATCGGGTATTCCTAAACAATCATAATCTTGAAGGGGGGTTTCTAGTATCATACATGTTACTTTTTTGTATTTCCCGTCTATTTTGGTCTGCCTCCATTGTGACAAGGCAATATAAAAGAGGGTACATGATTGGTCAAAAGACACCAAGTGACATGGTTAATACATGGTCAAAGTATTATTATTTTCTACCTTGCAGAAAATCACCATCAAAAAGTGAGAACACACCTCTGATATAGGCCTACCTACATACTTAGGCCTATGGTTCATAATAAAAAACATTTGTGTTGGGGGAGGGGGGGGGGGTTAGCACTTAATTTTAGTAAGGTTCAAGACATGAATATAGTTTGCCTTAAAAGGGGTGGGTGATGGGGATCATAGTTATTAACAAAAATATAGGTTCGTAATTATGAATGTTTGTTGCATTAATCTAGATTCTATATTTGTTCTTCTTCTTCTAACGATTCAAAACTAAATTTAAATAGTTTTTAATATTCCGAATATTCGTAATTCCGAAAGATGGGAAAGCGTTCGTGATCCCTTAAGTTCATTCTTCCGAAAGTTAAATATACTTCATTTCTTCGAAGGTTCGTAATTTAGAGATGGAATAGGGGTCTTGTTCATTTTCTCAAAGATAAAACTATTTCAGTTTCAGAATAACAAACCTTTGGAGTTACGAAGTATGGGAATTAAATACCCTTTAGACTTAAAGGAAAACTAACCTCAAAGAATAAGTGTAGGTATTCTGAAAAACGAGATGAATTCCTTTTTTTTTATTTGTATTTTTTTTTTTTTTGGGGGGGGGCTATCATTTCCGTCTCACTTTCGTTTTCTCACCATCTCTGTCTCTTGTTTCCCCATTTTTCGCTTTGAAGGGGGGGGGGGGGGGACTCGCTTCCCACAGCCCCTACTGTATAGATACGCCACTCTTTCCTATCTACATGATATAAAATATGATTATAGGGATAGGCATTTTAAAAAAAGTGCACTTTACTCTAAACATTCCTAATATTTAAACATTCACGACTTATATTGCCTTAAATAATAACATTTTACGGGATACAAATTTTTCTATTTTCCTGATACCACGTGGTCTATCTGATCGGCTCCTGTACGGCACAACTGCACGCCATGTTGTACTTTATAAAGTCGTATTCATACTCGACTCGACCTCTGGAGATAGGGACCTTCTGGACCGGGACCATCACATAGCCAAACTGCTGCTTACATACGGCACCCCCTCCAACTGACACGCCTGCCGGGAACGTAATCAGAAGAAAATGACAAGTTAGTGAAAACGGAAATAATATCCTTGCAAATGTATATTTAAGAGGGGTAGTGAGCACTTATTTTTTCTTATTCCTTTTTTGCCCCCTGAAATGTGAAAATCGTGCCGGCCTATATTTAGCTCAGTGGGGGGGGGGGGGGTGGCATAGTAAGCGATTTTTGTTTTTGTTTTACTAAACAACCCCCCTTGAGCAAAAAAGAAAAGGTAAATTTCTGGTCACAATTTTTTTTTGGCCAGAGGGGCCGTCTTTTTTTCTGGGGGGGGGGGGGGGGGGACAGGGGGGGGGGGGCAAGGCCTGCTCTGCCCTGGATCCGCGCCTTTCCCTGACCGATTAAACAACCATTAGCCTTTCTGGGAGGACACGTTCTTCTTATCGCAACTCGTTTTATACCTTATTTTATGACCTGCAGAAATCCTTTTCGAAGTATCTCATCAGTGACTGTTCGCGCATTTCTAAAAGTGTAAGACTACGTCTTCGAAAATGCGACCTGATTCTTGAAATTCTTTCAAACTTGTTTCGTACAAATTCACTTTCACGCAGAGATTATCAGAAAGCCATTGTCATAGCCGGGCAAGGTGGCAGGGCGAAGGCGGGAAGCTTTCACAAGTCGAATAATGAGCCGATTTAGCACATAATGTACTGATTTAAAAAGGTAATTGGGGATTTTGGTAATGGCTTTGCATAATATATTATGCACCGTATTTCAGGTTGTGATAGAATTTTTAAACAGATTTCCATTTAGTGGTATAATATTTTACAGAAATTGAGTGCGAGTAAGCTAATGTAATCAAGCAACTCAATGTTACTAAACTTTTCATGGATTACCTACAGTTGACGATCATTTTTTATGATAATCTCTATAAGCCAACGTAAGTCAAAGTATGCGTTAAGCATAGATAATCTCTTACGAATTAAACAGGCAACAAAGAACCATTTATATTTTGATTCGGATTTGCATTTTGCATATAAATATGAGATTTGTAAATACTTTTCAAATCCAAAATTGCTTTTGAACCTTTTATTTTCCATCTCCCCCAATGCTTTCAAATAATTTGAAGAATTTTTTTTCACTTGTCTTTACAAGCAACATATACAACCAGTGGCGGATCTAGGGAGGGGCCCTTCTCCCCTGGGAAAAACAGGTAAAAACACGTCAATGTTACCTATATTTGTTTTATAAAAAAAAAGAGTCCCCTCCTCTGGTGGTCAAGGAGGGGGGGTGCGATTTTCGTATTCTTGGGGGCAAAACAAAAAATTAGTGCTCACTATTATACAGTGCGTCCCAGAAAAAACGAAGTATCGATGTTTTATCATAACTTAATCACTACCATAATTAATGAATGATACATATTTAGAAAGCTTAGAGTCTCCTCATTCAGTTGATGCTACTCATGTGATGCATATTTCACGCATAGGTGATTAAAAGCAATTTGAAGGAAGGAAACCAAAAAGTAATTTGGCGGGTGGTATCTGAATTTCAAAGAAAAATTTATATTTCTAAAAAGTTCATTTTCTGCTCTTTCATATGATACCCCAATCAAGAAAAATGAGCCAGGAATAACAAAGTTCTGTTTGTTTAAAGTAGCCCTTACATTTTCATAATTTTAACAAACGAATTCGTTTTCACTGGGTGCCTGCCGTAGCAAAAAGCAGATTTGACAAAAGACTTAACTCCGTTTCGTTGACAATCAGCCATGCATGAAGACTCTCGTCTACGGCTGATTGTCAACAAAACGGAGTTAAGTCTTTTGTTAATTTCGTTTATTGATACGGCAGGCAGCCAGTGAAAACGAATTCGTTTAAACAAATTATGGAAATGCAAGCACTACTTTAAACAAACAGAACTTTGTCATTCCTCGCTCATTTTTCCCGATTGAGGTGTCATATGAAAGGGCAGAAACTCAACTTTCTAGAAATGTGAATTTTTCTTCGAAATTCAGATACCGCCCGCCAAATGTCTTTTTGGTTTCCTTCCTTCAAATTGCTTTTAATCACTAATGCGTGAAATATGCATTATCTGAGTAGCATCACATGAAGGAGGAGACTCTAAGCTTTCCAAATATGTATCATTCATTAATTATAGTTGTGATTAAGTTATGATAGAACATCGATACTTCTCGGTTTCGTTTTTTTCTGGGACGCACTGCATATATATATATATATATATGGGGTTATAGCCTATTCTTGCTCGTTTGTTGCTCGCTAACAGCTCGTACCAGTTGGTCTCGTTGCGCCTCAATGCGTATTCGCTCGCTTTAGCTCGTCAGCTGTTCGTACTGCTGCGTGTCAGCTCCAACGTAGGCCTAGTTTGCGTATTGAGTACGTGGTGAGCACGATTAGTATAATTGCGCCTTATTTGATATGAGTGCCTATGTCTGCGTCCGGGCAATACGCAGCAATACGCAAACCAAATACGATAAGGTGTGACTGAAGCATAAGACCACTCATGTATTTTTTTATTCACGATATACATTTATATTAAAGGTACTATGTCCCATTTGCAGGTCAAAAAAAAGAAAAGGTTAAATTCCAACGGCATTTGAAACATAGTACTCATTTAGAACTTCCCTAAAAAAGGGGGGCATGAAAATGTCTTTAAGTGGGAAAATAACGACTATAAGTTGTCAAATCGACTTAAGAGTTATAGAGCCAGTAAGTAATAGTCTAGATTTTTCAGACCATTGTACCGATCGAATGGTCGTACGTTTTATGCTGTGCAAAGCTTCAATCAGTTTAATTTCGGCCATTACAAAAAGTGGGTTATTGATGAAGACAAATGCTCATGTACCCTTTACAGCGCATTTTATGTATGTTGTTACCAAAGAAGAAAAAAGCCAGTCAGTCACTCAATAGTGTCTGACAGTGAAGTCTAGCACGTAAACGGGTTTCCTTGCATAATTTGAATATTAGGACACTGCTAACGTTTAAATTTCACAGATAGAACATACATGACATATTCATAATTCCTGCAAAGTTCTACAGAATTTGATGTTGGCTGCAAAAGGGACATAGTATCTTTAAGGAACTAAAATTTAGCATCCTAAATGAATACCTGTGATATGATGAATAATTGATTCATATTAAAATCTGTTAATTGTACACTTACATATGCCGTAGCACGGTGCTCCGTGGTCGATGCAAGTTCTACTCATGACAAGGGTACCCGGTTTCACACGACGAACTATGCTTGACCTGTTCAGTCCTACCAATGGTTTTTCATAACTCAAAGTGTCCCTGCAGGCTGCAACCTCGGGCCGACCCTTCAGGAGATGAACAAGAAATATAAACAAAAATTGTAGTTTACGTACCGAACATTTGTGGTAAGAAAACCAAATTTAGAACAAAAAATGTCAATTTTTATCTAAAAAGGTTTAAAATATTTTGTTTTCATTAAATGATAAAGATTTGAAGAAAACAAAAATCAATTCAACTCCCAAATAGTACTCCCAAATAGTACTCTCATATACTTTCTAAAAATAGTTCACTAAATATTTCTGGTCGTGTGACGAGCTCTCAACCAATCAAAAGCCAACAAATGTTTTGATGCAGGATATAATAATAATTATTATGATAATAACATTATCGTTGTCATGATTTATGAGTCTAGCTACCATCTTGCAGAGGCCGAAACATCTGTATTGGGGAAATATTTAAATTACGCGGTAAGCCCAGAAAAGATACCCATTCATGAATATCTCATTGTAGCTACAGAGGAAGCAGCAAAGCTTTTACTTGTGGAACAAGCTGGATAGTTAAGGCAGTTGTGATTATTCAAAATAGCATTCCTGAAAAAGACGCAACCTTACATATCTGCAGAAAAAACCCAGCTCTAAAAAACTAAACAACAAATACGGATACTCAAAGCAGGGTGCAGATACGAAGTTCGTATCTAGAGAGCTTGACATTTTGTGTGTGAACGGTTATACGTTTTTAAACTGGATGGAGCGTGCGCTTTGTTTGATATGACCTGACCTTCAATGCGCAATGGCAATACTGCGCATTTTAAGACCAGTAGTTAATCACGAAAACGATTAACGATCGCACCGAAATTTCTGTGTGTGAATGATGTTGTATGTAAAGCTGATCAGTTTAAAGCGCTTTAAACTAATCAGCTATAAAGAATTTTACTTGTGTGTGAAAAGGCTGCTTATCTAACCGGCAGAGAGGCGAACAGCTTCAGTCGTAGCATGGACTGGTCGTCGTCGACAAGAAAGAATATGATGAAACGTTTACTGCTGTGCTATGTCTAAAGACGCATAAGAGTGGGGGGCCATGTGGAATTTGACACCGTTCGGGTATTTAACCAATACTAGGAGTTGTCAATCACCAGGCTTAGTCTTCAGTTGTATTTCCAATTACAGGTCTTATATAATGCTTTGATTTTTCCCTTTTTTGACAAGTGTCCTCTCTGTACCATGAAAACAATATATATTCTGCCAAACAATTGTTGGCAATGAATTTACACTGACAAAATAATTTGTTTTTTCTGTTCATTCCTGCTGAAAAAAAAATATCTCAAATCAACTAACGCCTTCCCCCTTCCCCTCGGTAGGGAAGAGATGACGATTTGTTCACAAACAGCCCCTCAAAGGCTTTTGAGATTTTATCAAAACAAATCTCTGATGTTGGCGTTAATGCCATCGTGTATGACCTTTTTATCGAACCCTTTTTCTTAGATGACGGGAGAGAGATTAATCGTAGGCCAAACTTTTGGGGGGATAATGGTCAGGATTGTTTTTCATTCTCGAATTTTGCTCGCTTTTGGAGATCAATTGCACTTGTTCAATAATGACTATTGAATTGACACATAAGCATCAGGTACCCCTGTCACGTATGCATAGTTGATAGAACTATCTTTCCCTTAGAAGAAAAAAATCACTCACACGCCTTGAATACCCTTAAAGGTAATACAAAATTTAGACCCTAAAACACTTCTGCTTTTGAGAAAAATTTAATACAAAGATTTACCGGTGCTCCCGGTAAATTTTGATACATTTCAAATAGCGCCTACGGCCGTACAATGGTAGCTGCGACCATACCAATTTCGGAATATGTAGTTGTGATTATTAATTTCCAAACGGCAATAGCTAATTGGTTGATTTAAGTCGAGAAACATTATTTTATAGCTTTCCTTGAGAGGAAGCTATACAACATAAAAAGTTTAATATTTACAATTGCATAACTTTAGACTCGACTTCAACCGCGACAACGATCACTAATTATTGAAGGATCGCAGATGCTTCCGATATGTTCATTTTAACCAAATTCATAACCCCATACTAAAAAATTGTATTACCTTTAATTCCTCATTGCAAACATGAATACTGTGTATTATTTACAGCATTACTAACATTTAATTATAAAATAGTTATTAGAATTTAGATTAATTAGAAAATCCATTAGGTTATTCTGTTAAAAATATCTATATTGAATAATTATTAATACCATTACATGGACACTGTAAAATATGAATAAATATTAATATTATAAAATAGGAAACCAAACAGACCTACATTGTAAATTAGTTGCATGCATATTCAAAGAGTGGTAATTGTTCACTCGCTTCGCTCGCCCGCGTGTCATAGCAGACCAGGCAGGACCAATATTATTCTTATGGCAAATATCCCCCTATCCTCTTAAAGCCCCACTGAACGACTTATTGCTACTTGCGCCCTCTATATAGCAAACAATGCCTAAGCGGTTCCATTAGTCCCCCATGGTCCCCTTTTTCTTATGTTAATTGAGAGGTGATTTGTTGAGATAACCACCTGTCAGTGAGTATAGATTGATATCAGTAGGCCTATTGTATAAAAGGCTTTAGAGTTTCCATATGGATATTAATCATCATCATCCTCGTGATATTAACAATTAATGGTGCTTGTGTACGTTCATTTCATTTATATATAAGCCATAGAGACACATCAAAGGTTACATCTCTATGATATGAGCTAATGAGTCTCTTTCTCCAGACCAAAGCGCAATTTTTTGAAGAACATGGCTAGGCTGTTGTGTAAGATATTAGCTCCCCCCCCCCCCCACCCTTTTCTGCTAATATAAAAAGCTTTCCTGTGCTTCTTTATTCGATGATATTACCATTCTCGGTCGGCAAAAAAATAACGTTGTAATCACAGAAACAATACTTACATACGTTCTTTTTAACTGTGGTACAAAATAAGGCTGCCTGAAGCTAAACGAATGTGAAGGCGTTTCATCCTGTCAAAGAAAGAGTTGAGAATAAAAATGAGAATTAAATAGTTATAGATATGAATTAATAGTATTTATTAGATAAACATAGATTGATAACTACAGAGGGTCGCTTTTTATAATGAATCATTCATGAATATTCATTTTTAAATGTGCGTAATGAATCAATCATGATTACTCATTTTGCCGTGCAATGAATCATTCGTGACTATCTATTCGTTAAAGAGTGACTTAATTTTTGTCATAAATGGTTTAATCTTCCGACTTATTTCCCTATAATGATTGACGTTTTACGTATGGGTCATCAGTATTCTTACCATGCGTGCGGTTAACTTTTAGAAGTTTTCGCTTCCGAACATATGGAGAGGTGTTGCCTTATTCAAAAGGTCCAACCTATTTCAAAATTATGTTTATTATCATTATTTATTTCGCAAATTATGTGTATATTTTACCATTTCATTTTAAGAGTTAAAAAATCAATCACTCGACAACGAAAATAATCATTGGTTCTTAGGCTATTCAACCCGACAAGAATTATCCATGATTTAATGATTTTGATTAGAACATACTGGTAAAACCAGTCATTAAGACAAAATTCTGCTCTGTGTCAGTCGCGTTTCATGCATGTTACCTTTCTTGAAAGTTTGGATTACCATACCTATTTTCATCTTATTGGGAACTGTTCCGTTCGTCAGAGATAAACTGAGTATACAAGGTAAAGGACTTGGAATTTCGTAGATAATTTGTTCAATAGATGATTCGCAATATCGCCGTAGCAGGAACTTTTGTGGGTTGTAATATTATGAACAATATCATTATTCTCGTTTGTAGTAAATTGAAAAAAACAGCATTGATTGACCATTTGATTCTTGTAAAAGCGAGAGAAATTCAATTTAAGATCAAAGAAGATAAATAAGAATACGAATTCAGAACGCGATCGAAAACAAGGCATCGACGAAAGTCGTCATTGCAATTAGAGTAGGCAAGTTTATTTCATCAAATATAAACATGAAATCAACTTCATTGTCACGAGAGAGTTCCCATGCGAGGTATTAAAGAAAAATAAAGACACAAATCTGAAATAGACGTTGAACAGTAAATAAACGAGTATAGACATCAATTTATTTTGTTTTTCCTTTACGATATTTAAATTTGACTAACTAAATACATTATGCGTGCATAACCTCCCTGAAGAAGGAACCAGTTTGCATTTCCAAAATTCAAACAATAAAGTTTACATCAAGTGTCAATAGTGCAATGTTATGGTCTTTTTTTAACTCAACATAAACACACACACACATATATGTATGTATATATATTACATATGTATCATCGCTTTGGTTAGTATCATAACATATGTTTATTCCGATCTAAAATTGATACCATATTTGGTATGATTTTTTTTGATGTACTGCAATGCAATGACTAATCAATAATAACAAATGGGGCATCATTATGAAGAGGAATAAACACAATATCTAATGATTCTATACGTAGTAATGATTATGCCATAAAAATAGAGGTATAATCATTCAAAATTGACTTTCCAAATTGTCTTGAGGAGTATGTATGTATGCGCTTGTGTGTGGTCATGACAATAATTATATGACAAATACTTACATTATTTGATAAAACTTTCTTCCAGTGTTTCTTCCGATGATTCTTGGCTGGTGTTTTAGAATACAAATTTAAAAGCATTAACAATTAAGCGGAGAGGGGCAAAGAATGCATGTTCTATTTCCATGTATGAATACCTGAAATGTATATCGTATTTCCATGGAATAAACCATTGTACCTTTTCAAAACGATAAGAGGCATTTAAGTTTTTTGCAAGTCATGGAAAAAGGCTCGGAAGTTGTATAAGACTAAAAACGATGGTGTAGCAACAATTCCATGAGAATAGACACTAGAATAGTTTCTTCATTTCCAGATGAATATTCTTTATTCTCCGATTATGTGGTAAATATATGAGCCACGAACTAACCGAATATCCTACACATGGTCATACAACTGTTGATATCTAAACGAATCTTGTTATTTCAAAAACTATTACAACAACTACAGAGTTCAGTTACACTTTATTTCTCGATTTCAGGAAAAAAGGTCAAAGTTTCAATTACAGTTGCAGTGTCGTTATATTTTTCAGTACATATAGAACTTTAAATCTCACCGAGAAAAACGAATTGAGATTTCAAATTTCTAAGCATTGCTTATTTTACTTCACTCTTGCGTATTTCACGGTTTACAAAAATGACCAGGATTATTCGTTATGTAATTATAAACAGGTACGCTCATTGAGGTAACGCTTTTTCCGAAGGTTCTTAATTCCGACGGTTCGTATTTGCGGAAATGAAATACGGTTCTTAATTCCACAGGTGAAATAGGGTCCGTAAACATGTCACCCGACATCACTTGGTGCCACATGTTAACTAAGTATAACAAAAATGTACTGGGTACGACTCCGGCATCGAAACGTTTCAATCGAACAAAAATTCAAACAAAGTTCAAACAAAGTTCAAACAAAGTTTCAAACGAAGTTCAAACAAAGTTTCGTTCCTAGCACATATAGGCTAGCCTAGAACATCATTAAACGGCAGCATATCAAAAACAAAACAAAATTAGCGTAACAAATATTTGCCTACCTTTGGATTCTGTTATGAAAAACAGTATGAGAAGATGAAGGGCCAACCACACGTTCATACTGACAATATCAAAGGTTGTGCTCTAATAAATAATTATGGAGAAATGACTAGAAAGCTATACGCAGTCCGTAGAACCTCAACGCACATCGACTGTAATGCTGACTAACTTACATTCCCAATTAAAATTAAGATATAGCAAGTCCAAAGTACTCTTTAATCCTTTTATATTCCACTTTCATTTCGAGGGGAAATTACTTCCGTTTGGAGGATGATTGTTTTTCAAGGCTTAATCAGATGTAGAAAGAAGTTTTGTTTTAGCGTTGTTATGGAGTAGAGATTTGAAAGATAATCTGGAAAAGTGGGGAAATGGAAGCTTTTTTCACTAAATAGTTGCGCTTCAGGGAACATTGATACAAATACCTTGTGAATCAATCACTCATTTCGATGATAATGGTTTATTCATTACCTACGCCACCTGCGCTCTAATTCCTGTTTAAAGCTATTTTGAAAGAAAAAATAATAAGGCGATGATTGTTTTGATTTCGACAATCACACTCGTTTTTTGAGAACAATATACACCCAAGAAATTGATTATATCCATCCCAAACGATTAGGTGATTTGAATAAATTGTTAATGATATCACTGTTGCGGTGCTTGTGTCTTGCTAAAAAGTGTGGGCTTAAACTAAAGTGTTTTAGGCGGTAAAGTTGTAAATGAATGATTTATAATACCCTGTGAAATCTTCCAATAATTTCAAAAAACATTGTTTTTCTTCAAAAATTGGTATTTTACTCAAATCCTTTAAAAAGATTCAATTACTGTGGGCTTAAAACATTATGCGAGGAATTTTCTAAAATGTTGATCATGTAGCGAAAAGAAGAAAACATCAACTAAAAACTGAACAAAATATATGGGACCGCACAAATATAGGCAAATAATATCTCTATTGCTTACCTTTTCTTATTTATTGTTATTATTATTATTATTTTGTGGGGGAGGGGGCATATTTATGAAGACACTTAAAGAGCCATCCTTTCAGAGAACATTTCTGCCGTTATATTTGTCTAAACTAGCAAGGACTAGAAAGCTAACCTTTTCATTTACTGTAACTTTGACATTTGAATCTGTTATTTATTTCCCATGTACATTGTTAAGAAAAACAAAAGCCTGTGATTCCAGTAATATACGTTATATGCTCCAGATATGTTGTCATCACTGCGCATAAAACACGTATCCGGACACCTACCCCCTGGACATCCACCCCCAGGATAACCACAGCAAGCCAACTACCCCCTAAGAAAACTAACCCACCCCCGGGACACATACCCCCAGACAACTACCCCTTAGTACAACTACCCCTTAGGACAACTACCCCCTAGGACAACTACCGCTGGTCAATAACCCCCGGACAACTACCCCCAGACAACTACCCCTAAGATAGTTGTCCGGGGGTAGTGGTCCTAGAGGATGGTTTTCGTAGGGGGTAGTGGTCTGGGCGGTAGTTGTCCGGGGTAGTTGTCCGGGGGTATTTGTCCTAGGGGGTAATTGTCCGGGAATATTTGTTCTAGAGGTAGTTGTCCTAGGGGTCGTTGTCCAGGGGTAGTCGTCCTAGAGGGTGGTTGCCCTAGGGGGTAGTTGTCCTCGGTGGTAGTTCACTGGTGGTGGTTATCCGGGGATGGATGTCCAGGGGGTAGGTGTCCTAGAACCCATAAAACACAAAGACCCACTGTGATGTCAGATGCACTTCACCTTTCATAATAAGGATCATTTCAATCATGTCAATAAATCTTCGAATGTACAAGCTAGTAAAACTGCCCCTGTTTCGTATAGGCCGAATGGGTAAGCTTTTTAATTTCTGAGCAATTGGAGGGAGGAATATTCAGGGGGCATCTTTGGACGGATAGGAAAGACGTTCCATATCGATGGAGCTTGGAAGTATGCAGCTGCTTCGGATTCCCAAATATTGGCGTTCCTCAAGGCTCTGTTCTGGGACTCTCTCTATTACTGTACTACATCAACGACCTGCCAGACAAGCTTACCTCTCCGGTACGTCTCTTCGCAAACGACGCCATCAATTATTGGTGCAAAAGATGATACTGAACTGTTTCAACAAGTAAATAAAGAAGGTACAATGTATATAGAGATGACAGGACAAATACCCATAGAACAACTACTCCCCGGACAACTACCCCTTAGGACAAGTGCTAGTACTAGGAGGGATTTGACCACCCAGCTACCCAGCGAGGTCACTGTGACAGGTGGCTATCTCATTTACTCAGCTCTCAATTAAAATAAGTAAAAGAGGATCATGGGGACCAACAGGCACCGATTGGGGAAGTTTTCTATATAGAGGGAGCAAGTAGTACAGTGTGGCTTTAATATGGAAGTTGTTTGAACGAATAGTATAGCCGTGAATACATTTCTTGAAGGGGACTGACCGTTCAAAGAACTTGGACAGAGAAACAAGGGGAAAAACAATTAAACGAAAGGAAAATGTTAACAGAAAAAGGGCAATTGTAAGGTACTGTAGATGAGAGAAAATGTTGCTGAAAGTTGAGATTACTAAAATTATGTTATTTTGCTATAGTTTAACGTTACGTTGCATGTTACCTTGCGTAGAAAACTTATCCATTTTTGTTAGTGATTTACCGAATATATAATATGACAGAATAGGAAAACCCCCTTGAACTTAAAATAATCTTAAATATCACGTAAAATGTTAAGGGTTATCTATATTTTAGAAAGATTTTGTTTTCTTTTTTTCGTTCTGACTATGACTCTTATTAACATCGTCGTAAATTATACGGAAAAATATTCCAGGAAATTTCATTTCACCATCATCAGTTACGTAATCCCTTCCTCTTCTTGAATCAACGCACAACACGCAAATTAAAAAGCATATCTCTAAGCGTTTCAGTAATGCCCATAATTTGAGAATAAAACGGAAGCCGGCAGTAATATTGAAGAAAAGTGCAACTTTGGAGTGGCAGTACAAGGCTACCTGCGATGACGTAATTACACTTTACTTTGAAATATAAATAATGACTTCAAAAACACAGATGTCGCTTTGATTAATAAAATTAGCTTTTTAAAAGCTTCATTTTATATTTCACTACGTGCGGGGGAGTGAAATAATACCGTGACGTATTCACTATAAGAACTCAAATCCTCCGTTATGCGACTATATTTCGGAATTATTTGTTAAAATAATTGAAACCCCTTGACTATCCCACACGTGTTATTGATGAGCACATGATGCAATTAGTTTTTTTTAACATAGATATCGCTTTGATTAATAAAATTAGCTGTTTAAAAGCTCCATTTTATATTTCACTACGTGTGGGTGAGTGACGTACAGACGTTTATTCACTAATTGGAATCAAATCCTCCTTAAGAAGAAAAATCTTGTAATTTCTGTGGTAAAACCATTGAAATTCCTTGAATATTCCACACGCGTTACAATATTGATGAGCACATGGTGCGATAAATTTTGAAATTCAACACTCGCTAAAAATGACCAATCATCAAGATTATATGTTGCAAATCATATATATGAGAGGGAAAACAGGTTAGGCAACGGATCTATGGAGGCAACATATATAAAGAAAGAGGGTTTGATAATTCAATATTATAAAAAAAAATAGGTAAAGAATGCTATACTAGTGTTAATGTTTAGCATGAACCCAGTCATTGAATAAATCTGTTTGCACACATTATATGCGCCATCTCCAAATCCTTGAAACTATTCTTACCATTATGGCCACCCTGTGCACTCGCTTGAAGCGGATTTAAACTGCTTCCGGTTTTAACAAAACTTTTTAAAAACTCGTGTTTACACGGTTTTTTAACCCTGATATAATTCAGTTATTTCGGTTACGTCTTAATAATCTTAACATTTAGCTTCTCATTCGTCGAAAAATCTCAGTATATTATATCATTATGCCGGTAATATTGATAATGAGGAGGATGATAAATAAATGACAACTACCGCAATGATAATAATAATACAAATAATAGTAATAATAATAATGATGATGATAATATCTATAACAATCACAACGCACATAGTATGGACAGTAAATCAACAAAACACTTTGTTGTCGATACCGCGACAATTCGTATGGTGTTTGTAGGTTGGAGGGAGGGGGTTAGGATCCAGCAATGTGTGCATGAGACTACATATATTACGTGTCCTGAAAGTTTGATCCAATGAAACACTTCGGCCATGTTTCGGTTAGTTCTTGCCATTTCTAATTATACAAACAACGAAATGCGATTCAATCACAATTTATTTTGTTTGCGTGTGTGTGTGTGTGTGGGTGGGGGTAGGTGTTCATGTGATGTGCGTGTGTATGGATGTGTGGGTGGATCTGTGTGTTATTGCAATTCATGTTTAATCCAAAATTTCAATGTACAATGTATCCAGTTTTGTCAAGAATAATTTTTACAATATGTATTTGATTTTAGAGAAAATAATAAAACATATCTTTAAATAAAAAAAAGGTGTGTGTGTGGGGGGGTAGTAGTGTGTTTGGTTGGATGGGGTTATTTATTTTACGTTACAACTGATTTCATTTTTGTTTTCATCAATTTTACAATTTATGTAATATAAATGTTTTGAATTCATGTCAAGGAAAAACAACTGTACTTTGCTCCTAAAATTAAATTGTATTGTTTGGAATCAATACAAAAAAAAATATTGAAAAAAAAAGTGTGTGTGTGTCTGTGTGTAAGTAAGTATGCGTACTGTGTTTTTATTAAGGCGTATTGATCAGAGCCCCGTCTTACAAAGCGTCAATCGTAAGTTCACAGTCTCCTATCTCTTATGTACTTAGTTCCGATTGATATCCCTGGCAAATAAGTTACGACTAATCGCAACTGTTCAAAAAACAGGGCCCAGATACGATGAATTGAGCCTGATCGTGATTTAAAGGTAAAGACCAGTATTGGAAACGCCCCAATTTCAAAAAATTAAATGGAAGCTCTTATTACCAATCATGTGAAAGAATATGTTTTGAATATTACATGATGATACAAAAATTGCCGGGAAACCGCCTACTAATTGATATATTTGGTAAATTAGTTTATCTATTGGGACATGAGAGATAAGAACGCACGTGTCACGCACGTGTGCGCGTCCCATACACATCTTTCTGTGTACAGTGCTTGTAACTTTATGAAGACTGGGCCATATTTCTTATCATTTTGATGATTCCAGAACCTTGCAGTACATCTATGCTAGATGATCAACCTTTTTTGATCGATTTCACAACGTTTCTTTCACAATGCAATCGCATGACCATAACTGGTCTTTATCTTTAAATGGAGAGTCTGAACGTCACCAAAAATGCATGCTGCTTCCAGTTAAAACCATTAACGTTCTCTAACATGATGGTATCACCCGTGGGAGGACATCTGAGGTCGCGAATCTGTTTACAGGAAATCATTTCTGTTTTAAAGCAAACACTTACGTAAATTGAATCGTATAACTCCGTGTCTGTCGGTACACCTGTGGCCGCGTTAATTGAGTTCAGATTTTAACTTCGAGACTATGAATGAGGTGGGTAGGTTGATTGTAGCTGAATACATTGCAGTTAAAGAGAAAGTTAGGTTTTGGAAAAGATTAAGCAAACATTACCTTTCTTGTTTTTATTTCTTCCTGTGTTGTAGATGTGTTAAAGCAATTTTCACGTGTAAGGGATTGCTCTCGCCCCCCTTTCATGCATGTATTTCAAATTCTACGCGAAATGTCTTAAATATTTTGACCAAATATTGATGCCACATGTGTGCGAAGTCCCATATATTTGTTTTTGTGTTCACTATGGTACACGCCTGGTGTTTTTCTGATAGAAAAAAATGGATTCAATCTTTTTGTTTATCCTAATACCTTAAATAAAGGTGAGTTCTGGTCATGCGATTGCATTGTGAAAGAAAAGGTGTGGAATGGATGAGAAAAAGTCGAGCATGTAGCATGGGAGTATTGGTGTGTACTGCAAGGTTCTGGAGTCATCAAAATCATACCAATTTTGGCCCAGTCTTGGTAAAGGCCCGGTCACACAGGGAGGACGCATGGGGAACGCACGGCCAGCGCATTGGAAATTTGCAATTTGGGCCAGTGCGTTGTCGTTCGCTAGGCGTGCGTCATCATTCGTTACTCGTTCGTCGAGCGCGCTGGACCAACGCTGGACCGGCGCTATGCATGCGTCGCACAGTGGGCCAGAATCGCCTCAAAGTGTGCCAAAATTCAAAATTGGCGAATGTGAATTTTTATATTTTTTTCATTCGCTTGGGGAAGAAAACATTCTAAAGAATATTTGTCCACCCATATTTTAATATTTAGCGTGTTTTAAAAGTGTCATAAACCCCTGCGAACATGGGAAAATCTATATGTTGCTCCAAAAATGATAAAAGTGGCAACTTTACAATAGGTGTTGAGAATTTATGAAGGGAAAAGCAATCAACTTGATACTGCGTGCACTTCTTGCCTATTGGTAACCCAATTAGAAAATACAATGACCAAATTTATGGAAGCTTCATTTTGGGAAAAATAAGCATTAAATTTCACACAAAAAAGAAAAAATTGCAAATTTTTATAAAAGTAGCATGTTTATTAGGATTCCGGCCGATTCCCGCAGTGATGTTAATCTCAAAATGTCCGCTAAAACCTAAGCTTTCCATGTATGGTATTTCTTTTTGCGATTATTTGCTACTCTGCATGTGCAGGCACTTTTCCTCCCCACGCCCATCGATTATTATTAGGCATAATCGGTACACATTTGTACTGTTTCGTTTACGCACAGCCGATTCAACGCTCGTTCGCGTAACCATGGCAACGCACAGTGGGCCAGAGAGGAACCAAAGTGCGCCAAAACTCATTTTTGGTGATTTATTTCTCTTCAATTCTCTTCTTGACCAGTTGAACTGTAATACATTGAGGAATACCTCAGTAAAATATTTAATTCCGGTAAGCACAACTAGGGAATAAATTTACTCCTTCAAACAGCAAAATCCTACATATTCACAGTTTTAGTGCATTAGTGACTTATTTTATAAATCTTTCAATTTAACATGAAGTTCTTAAGTTATTGATATGAAATTACTCTCACATATTCCTGATAGTTTATTTTGTTGCATGAATTGGTTAAAATGTATAGAAACACAATCTTCATGATATATTAAACGTTAATTCACTGAAAAATTGACTAATTATCCATGTTTTTTATAAATCTAGAGGAAACGTTTAGATTTCCGCAGAGTTCCGCTTATATTTTAATACCACCATTTTGTCTGATGTCTAAGCTTTAAGTTGATACCAAATTTGGCTGCCCGATCTTGCCCGTTGTCATGTTAGAGCCGATTCCCCTTGCCACATTGTCCCGAAAAATATGTTTGTTTTTAGTCCGCGGCTGAATCATGAAGGATTCGCGGTCATAAATCACGGCGCTTGGGGGCGCGTGACACTTGTTCTGACACCGCGGACCAAAATAAACACATTTTTCGGGGCAATGTTGCAAAGAAAACGGCTCTAACATAATAACGGGCACAATCGGGCAGCCAAATCTGGTATCAACTTAAAGCTTAGATATCAGAGAAAATGTTGGTAATACTATTTAAGCGGAAATCCCTAGACATCCAAACATTTCCTATGGATTTATAGAAAATAAATCCCCAGAAATTAGTTTTGGCACACTTTGGTTCCTCCCTGGCCCACTGTGCGTCGTCATTCGCTGTGTGCGTCGGGATTTTTTGAGCATGCTCAAAAACGTGCGCCGAGCTCGACGCATGAATATACACGCCAAAGGCACGCCAGACATGCGTGGAGCGCGCTAGACCAGCGCCAGACATGCGTGGAGCACGCTAGACCAGCGCCAGACATACGCGGAGCACTGTTACACCCACAAATGTAATAACTCCCACAAATGTAATAACGCCCACAAATGTAATAACACTTTACCCACAAATGTAACAACACCCACAAATGTAATAACACTTTACCCACAAATGTAATAATTTCACCCACAAATGTAATAACCACTTTACCCACAAATGTAATAAATTTGAAGTGATATTTTGAATCACCCACAAATGTAATAATGACTTTACCCAGAAATGTAATAAATTTGAAGGGATATTTTGTCGAATTTAAAACTAAAACCCTGTAATAAAGCATGGGTTTAGCGCGCAGTCTTTCCTCCAGACCCGGTTTTTCAAAAGTTAAAAAACAAACAAAAAACAAAATAAAACAATCAGCGTCAATATTTAAATACATTTAAGGTCACTTATTCAATTACTTTTTTTTCTACGAACATTGAATTTCAGGATATTTGTGGGCGTTAGAATATTTACATGATTAAGAAATCGTCGACGGTCAACGAACCATCGAATCGGTCCCTCCTCTGTGTGTTATATATATGGACCATTTTGACTGATTCGTCAGTTCGTGTAACCGCCGACCAATCATTTATTTGTGACGTGTTATATCCACATATGTAATAATGTAATTTATTTTTAAATGAAAAAAAAGAGGAATAAGATGGTGGGTCTTAGTTTCGAAGATTTGTTAAAATTTCTATTTCCTTTGAAATAACCGGGTCTGGAGGAAAGACTACGCTCTATACCCATGTTATTCCACAGGAATGAGATGGTGAGGTCTTAGTTTGAAGTTTTTTTTTTTAAATAACCGAGTCTGAAGTAAAGACTACGTTCTAATCCCATGCTTCATTACCGGGTCTTAATTTGGAAGATGGAGGGGTCTTAGTTTAAAAGTTTTTTTTTGTTTTGTTTTGTTTTGTTTTGTTTTTTGTTTGTTTTTTAACTTTTGAAGAACCGGGTCTGGAGGAAAGACTACGCTCAATACTTATGTTCTTTATGATATGATTTTTAAAAGTTTAGCTTTTAAAAATCCAATTTATCCAAATCTATATATCAAAAAAAGTAAATCTAATTTTAAAGGAATAAAAATCCTGAGAGAAGAGGCGTAAATATTCACTTCTGAATGAAAAACGCCTATAAATTAAAACAACAACAACAACAGTTCTTCCACAGGAATAAGATGATGGGGTCTTAGTTTTGAAGATTTTTAAAAAGTTTTGAAATAACCGGGTCTGGAAGAAAAACTACGCTCTAAACCCATGCTTTATTACCGGGTCTTATTTCTTAGTTTTGAAGATTTTTTTTTTTTTTTTAAATAACCGAGTCTGGAGCAAAGACTGCGCGCTATACCCATGCTTTATTACAGGGTTTTAGTTTTAAATTCGACAAAATATCCCTTCAAATTTATTACATTTGTGGGTAAAGTCATTATTACATTTGTGGGTGATTCAAAATATCACTTCAAATTTATTACATTTGTGGGTAAAGTCATTATTACATTTGTGGGTGATTAAAAATTATTACATTTGTGGGTAAAGTGGTTATTACATTTGTGGGTGAAATTATTACATTTGTGGGTAAAGTGTTATTACATTTGTGGGTAAAGTGTTATTACATTTGTGGGTAAAGTGTTATTACATTTGTGGGCGTTATTACACTTGTGGGAGTTATTACATTTGTGGGTGTAACAAGCACACGCCCTGTATACGCACAGCGCGCTAGCTACACGCCGTGCATTTTGTGTCAGCTCGCTAGCTTTTCCAAAATTATGACAAAAGTTAGGCACACGTTCTTTTCCGATTTCCAATGCGCTGGCCGTGCGTCGTAGAACGCGGTGCATGCGTGGACCATTCGTCCAGCGCGCTAGCAACACGCTGTGCATTCGTGGAAGTTGTTATCATGTGCGCTCTGTGTACGGTCTGTATGCGCACTGTATGCGCCCTGTATGCGCCCTGTATGTGCTCAGCGCGCTAGCAACACGCTATGCATTTGGTGTCAGCTCGCTGTAGCGTCGACAAAAGTTGGGCGCACGACAACGCACTGGCCCAAATTGCAAATTTCCAATGCGCTGGCCGTGCGTTCCCCATGCGTCCCCTCTGTGTGACCGGGCCTTTAGGTACGAAGAACTGTACACAGAAAGATGTGTATAGGACTACACAAATTGTGTCGGGGTTATCTATCTTGGTTTCATTTTCTTTCTAGCGCCCATTACTCAGCCAGTATACATTTTCTACCAAATTTTTTTGGCAAATGGCATTTATTTGTAATCTTGAACATTCAGTGTAAGTTTCGTTTGATTCTGTGAGAATTTTTTTGTTTTTTTGTTGTTTTTTTTGTTTTACCAGAACTAAAGATTATCTTTAATAAGGATTACTATTAATCGTACAGGATACACCTTTCTTAATAAAGTGTTAATAAGTCTTGTGCATAATTCAATCACGCGACCAGAACCATATTTTCAAAAATCATTGACAAGATTTGTGATAAACAAAACCTGAAATATCGAATCCTTAGAGTAAATAGAATGCAATTCAAGAAAATCTTTCTATTGTAAGCGTAACTTACAATCTGAAACTGAAGATCGTTATGCACTAATTACTATCTACTAATCACCTGTTAATCAAAAGTATCCCCGAAAGAGTAGTATAATGACTTTCATTCCTATTGTTTACCTAGGAGAAGACCATGGTGCATGCGGGTAAAACTTAGTACCCCGTAATGTCCATTCCGATTGATAATTAATGAAGGTGTCGTGGTGTGTAGAGGTGTCGTGTTTCGTTCACTTGACTCTCATTCAAAGGGTTAAGGATTCGAATCCCAGCCTAGCACTAACGTCCTCCGGCAAGACAATAGGGATTTTTAGATTTGCGTGGACTGATACGTGTGACGTCTATTCAAGGCAGTGCCCTAAAGGACGTCGATCGTAGCAATCCACATTGTCTTCGTGCAAATCTAAAAATCCCTATTAATCCATACTTACAGCCCTCCACGCATGTGTTAAATGTGTACCAGTAGGATGCAAAAGTCCTTTTAGTTTGCTAAAAACTGGAAGCGTATATGAAATGGCTCCTAGCTGGCATGCTCCCCAGCATGTGGAAAATTTGCATACATTGTATCCGGGCAAGCCTGAATCCAATTACCGTAGTAGCAATACAACTACAAAGCGCTAAGAGACATCGTCGATGAATTGAACGCCGCTTATAAACGACCACGACGACGTTTTCTGGCCAGCCCGATAGTGCTAGATTAAGTAGGACCCCCTGATGTCTGGAGAGAAAACAAATATTTCTATCAGACAGTGTTAATCCAAAGGAGGTTTCAGATGAAAGTATATAACTGAGAGGTCTAAAGTCGCCTAAAATACACTGTAGGCCAAACAGTTGGAATTGTTTTTTCTCAACCCTTTACATGGAATGATTGTGACGATATTGCTTAGTTTCGTTAGATAAAGTTTTATCAATATATCGGATAAAAAAAAAACTTGATTTATCAAGAATCAACCATTTAAAAAAAATCACTTCAAGGAAAGAGATTAGAAACAATAATCGTACTTTATGGCAACAGTGTAGTTTTAACTGAGCTATGAGTTTCAACTTTACCTAATTAGTAATGCAAGAATGCTGCAACCAATAATAGGGAGAGTGCTTACTTTTGTCCATCAACCTCACTGAATCGTACGAAAATTAGGGACTTTTAGATGTGCACGAAAACAACGTGGATTGCTACGATCGACGTCTTTTTAATGCACTGCCTTGAATGGACGTCACACGTATCAGTCCACACAAATCTAAAAGTCCCTAATAGCCCGCAAGTGTGAACGACCTCCATTCATACCCAAAGTGGTCGAAACGACCGGAAACTGTTAGTAAGCAAAGACGTGCTTTTGCCGGGAAAATGGTCTACTATTAAGCTAATGTGGCATTCAACTTTTGACGTTTGACATAGAAAGGACAGGGTGCCATGATAAGATACGTAATTTGAAGTAGTAATCTGAGAGCGTAAACTGAATGAAAACTGAATAAAAAAGGAGATATAAAACTCCTTGATAGAACGCATCAAAACTAGTAGGGACTTCTCGATTTTCACGTCCCTTTTATTATATCTCTATTTCCCGTGGGGTTGTTTCTTGGAAGAATGGTTAACGATTTAGCTAATATGGCATTCAAGTTGTGACTTTTGACATAGAAAAGGTAGAGTGCAATGATTTGATATTACTTTCTTTTAAAGTGTGCATTAGCAAGTACGGTGGATAAATGTATGTGATAATAAAGATAATGATAATAATAATAATAAAAAGAATATTCATAATTATGATGATAACAATAATAATAGTGATAATGAAAATGATGATAAAGTAATAATATAGGATTTCCCGGCCAAATTCGCGAGTTTGTCATTAAAATTAATTTGTCTTGCGTTCAAATTCGACGGTTTTAGTGCTGTCGGGTATATCTCGGGTTTATATTCCTTTTTCTAGATTTCAAATCTATGAAGTTTTCGTTAGAATCTATGTATGTTTCATTCCAATTAATGAACAAATTGCTTCTTTCGCTATTTGGTCATTCGATTTAGCGCAACACGATTTTCTGACATCGCGCTGTGTACTTTTAGCATTCTAATTCATTTGTAGCATTCAAATTAGCACTTTGTGCACTAAAATTAATAGTCAATATACATTTCTCGTTTTTTAAACACTTTTTATAGCTCATTCTTTTTCTTTCAAGGTCGTTTTTTCATGTGTATTTCATCCTATTTTATTTTCTTGCATTTATACTCTTTATATACTTTTAGATTCATCAGATATTCATCATCCTTTAAGTTTGATTGTTAAAAAAAAAGACTTACTGTACATCTACGGGCTTGATGGTCTCAATATTTGTGTAAATTTTCATGTAAGGAAGTTGTTTGTATTGTGTTTCATCATAAATTTATCACAATTTCATTAGGGAGGAAGGGTACAATATTGTGACTGGGGTAGGTGTTTTCGTGTCCCCACTTTTCCGGGGTATATGAACATGTCCGTTCAGAGATGCCATATCCATTGATTTCGCCCCTTCTTAAATGTCTGACTACACCCATATGCAATTAATTAATTAATAAGGGGAATAACAGAGAAGACCCTAATGGCAAATCATGCATTTAATTGCATTAAAAATAATTGTAAACATGTGTTGCATTTCTTCTCCTAATATTCCTAACTTGAATACACATAATTCGAATACGAATGACAGGTGTTAATTTGAATGATAAAAATGACACCTCAACAAGTGACGATTAATTTGAATGCTAGTTGAGCAGTTTCTAAATTGAATGACAGATCTATGAAATCCTTTGACCAAAATCCTAAATTAAATACAAAATTGGGAAAATTGAATGATAATTGGCATGGCAAAGCCGATCTGCGCTAACTTAAATGCAAAGTAAATGAATTCGAATGACAAACTCGCGAATTTGGCCGGGAAATCCTATAATACTAATAAGAATGATAATCTTCATAGTCATCTTCAGCATCATCATCATCATACTATTGATAATATACCGTTCTTGTAGGCCTAAAGTGCTTGCCATATTATAATACAACATCTCTATGAGCTTTCAAAGTACTGTGATATTAGTATCCCTGCTTTAGCTCTGGCAAAAGTAGCGCTCATTGCAGTCAATTAATGAATTCCTCTCTATTCCTCCCTTTCTGAGAAATAGACACTGCAAATAATCACGCTGATACAACTAATCAGACGAGACATTTGGTATTTGAAATATAGGATTTCCCGGCCAAATTCGCGTGTTTGTCATTCGAATTCATTTACTTTGCATTTAAGTTAGCGCAGATCGGCTTTGCCATGCCAATTATCATTGAATTTTCCAGTTTTTGTATTTAATTTAGGATTTTGGTCGAAGGGTTTCATAGATCTGTCATTCAATTTAGAAACTGCTCAACTAGCATTCAAATTAATATTCACTTGTCGAAGCGTAATTTTTATCATTCAAATTAACACCTGTCATTCGTATTCGTAATATTTTTATTCAAGTTAGGAATGTTAGGGGGAAGAATTGCAACAAACTTTTACAGTTTTTAAATAATGCAGTTAAAATGCATGATTTGCCATTGGGGTCTAAGCTGTTATTTCATTTATTTATTTGCAGGACAATGCAGATGGGTGTAGTCAGACATAAAGTAAAGAAGGGGCGAAATCAAGGGATGCATTTCTGCACGGACATGTTAATATACCCGGGAAAGGTGGGGGTACCCTCAATCGCCCCTTTTTACTACAGACTCGGAATTTTACAAAAGTAATTCACATCGTCTCTTATACCCAGCACACCCCTCTGTTTTTCTTAAAGAGTTTCATAGTGTACTTGCCCGCCAGCAGATCGATGGCTAAAGACATGGCTAAATAATGAATCATGTTCAAATTGTTGACTCAAGTCCCTACCCCAGTCACAATATTGTACCCTTCTTCCATAATGAAATTATGATAAATTTATGATGAAACATAAGACAAACAACTTCCTTATACATGAACATTTACAAATATACTGAGACCATCAGGTCCGTAGATGCAAGCCGTATAAGTGTATAAATGCAAGAAAATGAAATATGATGAAATACACATGAAAAAACAAACTTGAAAGAAAAAGAATGAGCTATAAAAAGTGTGTAATAAACGAGAAACGTATATTGACCATCAATTTAAGTGCACAAAGTTCTAATTTGAATGCTACAAATGAATTAGAATGCTAGAAGTACACCGTCGCGTTGTCAGAAAATCGTGTTGCGCCAAATCGAATGACCAAATAGCGAAAGAAGCACATTGTTCATTAATTTGAATGAAACATTCGTAGATTCTAACGAAAATTCCATAGATTTGAAAACTAGAAAAGGGAATATAAACCCGAGATATACCTGATTGCACTAAAACCGTCGAATTTGAACGCAAGACAAATTAATTTGAATGACAAACTCGCGAATTTGGCCGGGAAATCCTATAGAAAAGAGTGGGTGACATTATTTCGTCATATGAAGTAGTATCAACTGGGAGGAGAATGTCAAGAACTGGAGTGGACTAAAACTGCAAGAGTGCATCAAAATGGCAGAAGATATAGTGAAATGGAGAGATGTTGCAATCAACCTCCGAACCGGGAGAAGATACTTAGAAAGATAGATAGACAGAAGTAGTATATTATTAGATATAAGGATAAAATGAGGTTAATATTAGGTTCCAAAGACTACGATATCTTTACTGCGACAACTTTATGCCCCATATTTTTGGGGAAAGGGTCATGAAGCATGATGACAAAGGGCAACCTCGGCAGAGGGGAAACAATAATCTCGCAACTGTAGCGATCCAACTCGCTATTTGAATGTCGCTACTTTATAGTTATTAGTAATAGTTTTTCGCAACTAACTTCTGCTCTCATATATAAGAGCACAAAAATCGCTGTGTTTGAGAGAGAGTAAGGTCCCGTAACCTCGGTAGTCGTAAGGACCTCTATTCATAACGTGGAACTTCCTTTTTTCCCTATACGTGAAGGACCGCTATTTATAAAACGGAAAGGGGTCACTATTCATAAAGGCATAAGGACCGTTATTCATAAGGACTACAATTGATAAAGTGAGATGAGGGTCGCTATTCCTAATGCATATTGAGGGTCATTACTCATAAGGACCGCTATTCATAATACGAGAAGAGGGTGATAGACCTATGAATAACGTTCCGTATTTGTTATAATGAATAGCGATCCTCTTCTCATTTTATGAATAGCGACCCTCTTCTTCGATTATGAATAGCTGTCCTTAGGTATAACGACCCTTACGAATAATGACCCTTTTCTCAAATCATGATAGCGGTCCTTATGAATAGCGAGCGGGCCCCGATAATAATGCAATACATTTTTGACATCTGATATAGAAAAGACCGAGCGTCATGATTGGTTATTTCATATCATATAGGTTAAGTGGATACAAACACAGCAAAATATTATGGTATCTTTATTGTTTATATAGGGCATAGTGTGGGCGTCATCCAGGTGATATATAATCCCAGCTTCCGAGAGCAATAATTTATTCTTGAAAGGTGATCAATTACCTTGAGTTGAATTACCTACAACGATCCTGTCCAGGAGAAAGAGGGAAATAGTCCATTATTTTCTCTTATTTTCATTATTTTCCCTATTACTGCCATGCAATCCTGTTAATCCACCGAGATTTAATTGATATAGCCGTTGAAAGAGTTAACAGTCATTACGTTCATGTTGGAATAAAAAATGTATTTTCATCCTTATTCGTCGTACGTGCACTACTAATTATTTTCTGTAAATCTTTATTTTTTTCCCCGATAAAAAAACCAACCACCCTTCCGTCTTTTAATTTGTTTCTATCTTTTTCATTTCCTTGTCCCTACTTGTATTAATATTTATTTATTTTTGTTTACAAATTTTGCCATTTGTCATGTTTGTAGCTGCAATCTGAATCTGTGTTAGGTATTATTTACCGGGACGTATAAATATTTAAAAAAACAAGATACATATAGTGACGTTCAGGTGTATTTCGATGGAATGAAAATGTATGTTGTACTGTTCTCTTACATTACATTTGGATGTTTAACCAAAAGGGTCGCTCGTATTTTTCAAATTTCTATCAAAAAAGCACACAAGCTAGTTAAAAATTTCCCCTTTTTCACGCTTGTTGACAAATGAAGGGAAAAATGTGATCGCAAAATAAATTTAAAACTTGCCTACGGATTTTTCCTCGTAACTATTTTTCAAAGGACAAACCAAAATTGTCATATACATGTATATATAAATATATATATTTGTATATAATGATGTTTTGCTAACAAATTGCTGGTGATTGATGATATGGTTCTTTTGTATTCTGTCATCTCCAAAAACTTAATGACCAATCTTTCCTCTTTTCTACCTTTACATAAAACCTCATTTTCCCCTACAATAACACATATCAGTCAGACAAAACTTCGGATAACCGAAAACGGCGTATAATGCAAATTATATATAAAGCTCTCAATAACGAATGCTAAGCAGTGTGCTCAAGAGGCATTGGGGTATATCGTGCCAAATAAACCTGCTGTTCATTTATATTTCTATGCAAAATAATGCGTATCAATTTTGTTGGAAGTCCTTGAACGACTCGTCAGACTATATAACTTTCGAAAGACAAACATTCAAAATAAATATATCCTCATCATTAAATAAACATACACAAGAGAGGTTTATATATATATATATATAATAACAGGTGTATATTATTATTCCACCTCTGTCATAGGTCAATGCCCGAAATTTGGTACCAGCGAAGTCCTAGACTTCTATAAGATGGAGTAAATTGTACTTTAATCGGTGTGCCACCACTCCGAGTAAGAACGATCCTTGAAATGACATGGAGTTTCTTCTATGAATGCCTTGGAAATGTACTCTTTCCTTCACGTCATTTTATAGTGGTGTCTCAATTGGTTGACTCAGAACCGCGTATTCACTTACTTAGATCTGTGTTTTACGATACAGAAATTCGAAGCGTATTACTACTATTCACGTCATCATCTTGAACGAGCCTCTATTTCTGATTAGGACACGGAAATGTAGGAATATACTATCAAATGATCAATTTTTAAACGCGACTTTGATTTTTCAATTCGCTGACTCAAAACCTGTATTTTCTTTGCTTTGGGAGGGGGTTCCCTCTGGAATATTTAAGCGGGAAAGCATGGCAATGAAGTGTATATTGGTACGTTACTACGTCACGAGGTGCTGAATTGAGGCTCCAATTAGACGTTTCAATGGTCATCGAAAGTGAATGGCTACCCATCATCCTCTCGGGGAGCTTTTACCTCAAGAGATGATGTAACGCCAATTGCAATTCAGAACAGTTCAAACAAGATTGTATGTAGCATGTTCACACAATGTACTCAACACGTAAAAAGAAACGTTGAATGTATAAATAATGATCGACAGCTGGCCAATCATCAGTGCGCACCCTCCATAAGCCCCGCCCAGTTATACGATTATCTGCTATACCATGTTCAGACTGGAAAGAATAACTATTTCACGTATAGATCGTGTAGCTATGCAATGTAAGAGTTTAGGGTGAAAGCAGGGTGGGTGGCAACGTATATCATGAACTAAAGTAAAAAAGTAGGACACCGTTTCAATTAATCATCCAGTGTAAAGAGATATGAATATCGCTTGTCAGATGACGTCTTTAAGGAGTGGTTACCCCCATTCTTGAGCACTTTTCTTATGTCTTCTTGTTCCAAATGAGTTAATACGATGACAGTGCTGCCTGAATTAGTGGCAGCATTTCAACATGTTCTCCTTGGTCAAGTGATATGTACCACAGAAAGGTAAAATGTCATGATTTTATGAATGTCATGAATTTCTTTTATACAGCTGATAGTATAGTATTAATGACTGCTTTGAGAGAAATAGTTGTTTTTATACGCTCAAGGGAAGGTTAGAATTGTGCTATTGCCCCGAGGCGTGCCGAGGGCAATAGCCCAATTGTAACCTTCTCACTTGAATATAGAGCGTATAAAAACAACTATTTGTCGAATATTAAAGCAGTCATTAATACTTTTATATGCCGAAAAAAAATAGACTAAAAAATAAAAAATAAAAAAACTTTTGTCGAAGATGGGATTCGATCTCTTGCGTACAAAAGGTGATGTAACTAAAATCAGCGCCTTAAACCGCGCGGCTATCGCGCTCTGTTACCATACTTATCAGTTTTCTCTAATATATACATTAAAATGGATTTAAAACAGCTTTGCGTGATTGATGATTCGCGGCTGCTCCATTAATCGGGCCCTTCTTTTACTTTTGCAATGCATATTGGCACGAACTTAGATCAAGATCTATCGGCAGATGTTGTTTTTTTGTTTTTGGAAGTTTATTTTCGTCTTCATGTCAACAATGCAAGATAAAAATGTCGGTAAGATCGATCGAGATTCAATTGTATTGAAATTACCGACCAAATCTTCGCACACGTACGGTATCCTCGATCGCTCAAACCATTTTTTAACATGTAAACCTATGGGGTAACCATGGAGACTGACCTTTTTTCCCAATAACCATGGTTATTGGGAAAATAGGTCTGTTTTTACAGGAACAGTTAAAGTTTATGAATGCAATTTCGACCAATCAGATTGCTGGATTACTTAAGTGAGGTATATAATAAGTGATAGTTTATATTTTTAACCCTTAATAAGCCAATTAACATTTCTGTGCCACATTCCCTATCCATATTGTGATAGATATACCAAAAGGTTCAAGGTTATTTAACTGTTGCCAACTGCAAGATTAATCAGTAAGAATTTGTCATGGAGCAAATCTACTTGGCAATGCAAATGTCATTCGTCGCTCATCAAGTGGCGCTTATTTTGTTGGTACAGAAATGCACGTGCGGCAAAAAAAACGACCGTGCAGAGAGGCAAACAAAGCAACCGGAGTGTTACAAAAATGATAGCAGTCCGGGCAGCCAAATTATTTTTCCCACGAGAGTTCCATTCCGGACTCATTTGCATAGAGCCAATCAGAACAGTCTAGCTAGCTAGCAGCTAAGCCTGCGCACGCGCACATGGTAACCGTTAGGGTTAGTGATATGGTTATAAATATAATGCAAATTAACATTTCATCAACCCATCGTTAGCTCAATCGGTAAGGACAGCGTAATACAACGTTGGAATTGGGGTTCGAATCACAGTATCTATTCAATTCTATTGTTTGCCTTTATAAATATTGAGGCAAAGCTATAAATATTCGAAGCCTAATTGTTTGTGATCTATTTCCAAGCTGCCCATGACGTAAAACATATCAGCCAAGGTCTGGAACTCTCGTGGGGAAAATGACGCGTCCGGGCAACAGGAGTTAATAGGGACTTTTAGATTTGCACGAAGACGTCCTTTTAATGCACTGCCTTGAATGGACGTCACACGTATCAGTCCACGCAAATCTAAAAGTCCCTATTCCGAAGCGGGTCACCGTCCTTCGGGTCAACCGATTGAAAATATCACTTGTCAAGATATTATTCGAAACGACTTCAAAACATACATTGTTAACCAATAGTCACGTCATCGTTGGTGATAGATTGCTTTCACTTTTAGCTTCTGCCAAAGGCAACACATGCACTATCAACTTAATTATACATACAAGGGAGCATGCAAATATCACTTGTCATATCGTCACGATTGTAGATATTGGAAACAGGAAGAATTATCGTGAACCTCTAGAGAATTTTTTTATCTTCAGGTATACAAAATACATGCAAAGACGAGAAGTTTTTTTCGCCATCTATACATTTTCATAATCATAGATGTAAAGGTAGAAATAGTTGACTTTGCTTCCAGCACTTATTAGTCACATATCCATCAATCAACATATATGTACGACAGGAATCGCCTACAGTTACTTTGAGCTTTGTTAGTAAAACCGCGTTTGCAAATGATAACGGATTATTTAACTATTCATCAGGCCAGATGTGGTTGATTTGGGAAGGAGGGAATATACAATTTCAATACATTTTGCTGTTACAAGAACCAATTAACTTGATCATTATTATCCTTTTTTGTGGGGGAAGATGGTTGATCGTCTTAAGCTTCGTGTCTCTTTGGTCTCGGGGACGACGATTTCAACAGGGATTTTTTTTTCCCAGGAGATTATGACAATCACTAGTTGATACTTCGGCAGAAATATTATTTACTTCCAAGAGTAGTAGAGTATGCAAATTTGATGAAAAAGGAAGGGGTCTTATTGAGAAAATCTTCAATAAGAAGCTATAAGAGTAGGTCATGTAATACGGTATTATTTAATACAAAACTATTACAGTTACATAGATCTAATTTTCTGTCTATTGGTGATGTTGTCCAAATGAGATAGAAAGAGGGGTTTGAATACGATATAGAGAAGAAATGGTAAGATTGCATCAGGTATTAAACTAGATATTACGTCATACGAGGACGAAAAAGAAAGCTTCAAGTAATGCATTGCCCACCACGTTATGAAACATGCGAACACTACACTTGCGTATTGCGTAGTCCAAAGATGATATTATAGATTAGGATGTGGATAATCATCACCCTTAAAGTTGTTGGTAATTTGTTAGACAACGGAATAAATTATTTTTGAACAAAACATTTACTTTAGGTGCATATTTTGATGAATAACCTTACAGAATCCAAATAGCATAGTGGATAAAGTATGCCCCTTCGTGGAGAGGCCTTGAGAGCACTTCTCCTTCAAATGAATCGCAAGACTGAGGTACCTTTATAATTATTACATCATGATTATACTCTTAGCTGAAGAAAACAAAACATCTTGGTGGTAAAATCGAAAATAAAGTGTTTTTTCATGTTCAAAATGGTTTGGATACCTTCCAGAATTATGTTTGGATTTTGAGAATGATTTCATAGGAAAATGCTTTATACGTAAAAATCCATGCACCCTATGGCTTTTCTGAATTTCAATGATGATAAAGGGACAACAAAATTCCCAGGAACCTATATTTTAAAACCACGCATTTTTCAATTTTCCCACCGTGTTGATGCATTCTTAATCTAAAGAGTGAAATTTTGAAGAAGAAAAAAAACATGTTACATTTTAGATATTAGGAAGATTTTTTTTTTTTTCGTTTGCCCTTTATATATACTTCATATTTGGTCATGGCTGCGTTCTCGTTAGGTTACTTTTTTTTTAGTAGACCTATATCCTTAAGCTTGCCTTCATTTGTTTGTTGTTCACTGCCAAAGATTTTCTTGTTTTTAAAGACTTTCTGTGTGTGTTAAAAAAAAGAAATTATATATGAATATCATTGTTGAACATTATTCAACTGTATTTCTTCCATGCCTCAGAAGGGGCCGTTAAAGAAATAAAAAATCATTGTCATCATCATTGTCACCATTGTCACTAAGCCTTCCCTATACGACAATAGCGCCTATGTAGCGCCATCTATGAATGTTCCTTGGTGATCGATTTATTTTTCACGTGGGCTTTAAAAATGCCGGCGGCCACGAAGAAAATGAAAGAAAAGAAAATGGTTAATTAATTGTTAACATACTTCTTGAGCAAATATTTCTCTTGACAACTGGAAAGTTGTTAGAGGCTTGCCTTACAAAGCAACAAACAATATATGTAAGGTGAACTTCATCCATAGAGATGCCACTTTGCAAAGCAGGTGTATCAACTAGCCGGTAACAAAGGGTTTGGGAGGGAACATGTATACATTGGAATGCATCAGTCCTGTAGTAAACACATTTATTACACTGGAGATTTATTTCTAGAACCCATTGGTCCTTATTCTACTGAAATCTAAACCGAAAGCTTTGCTCAACTTTTTTTTCAAAGCCGGTTTTAACAAAATAAGATAGTATGGGGTCTAATTTTATATATATATATATATATATATATATATATATAAATATATAGAGATATAGAAGTTGGAAGGGTTCAAGTTTATTGGTAAGAGTTGTACAGTCTGCTTCACCCGAAGGCTCATCAGCAACTCTCTCTCTATATATATTTATACATATAATATTTGTTTGTGGGTGTGCGTGTGTGTGTAGTTATTGGTGTGACCTTTCACCGTTGTTTAAGATGTGGGTCAAGCATTGTCAGAAACGGCGTTTCTGCGAAATGGTTAATAATTGCTTGCACGATCTGTGAACGACGAAAGTACTGATAATGACTGTGTTTTTTTTTTCTTCTTTTTATTCAATATTCAAGTGAGGCCAATTTCCTCCTCATGTCGATTCGTCTTGTATATATTTAGCTAACAATAGTAAGAGGATACTACGTGATCTGGGGATATCTTGGAAGCTTACTTTAGGCTCTATGCTCATAGGATTTCCATGATTATCAAATATTCATATAATTGTTATGCTCAAAGTTGAATGAGAGGGAAACTTCGGGGTCCTCTTGTCAAAGTAATACATACCTTCTGTACTGGAGGAAGCTCGGACAGTTCCTGATAATGACTGTTTTTCCCCTTCTTATTCAAATTCAAGTCCGGTCGATTTCCTCCTTATGTCGATGCGTCTTGTATATATTTAGCTTACAGTACTAAGAGGAAACTAGGTGATGTGAGGATATCTTGAAATCTTACTTTAGGCTCTATGCTCATAGGATTTTCATGATTATCAAATCTTCATATAATTGTTATGCTCAAAATTGAATGAACGGGAAACTTCGGGGTCCTCTTGTCAAAGTAATACATACCTTCTTTATTGGAGGAAGCTTGGACAGTTGAAAGGCGAGATGCAGATGGATATCGAAATTTGTCATCCCCTGCTTAGGACAGAAAAGAATAATAAGCCATGGAGGGATAAATATAATGTGGGAGTTGGGGAGCAGGTGATATTAGAATAGAAAGTGCATGCGTGGGTGAAGTGAGGAAGGAGAAAGCAGAAGTGGGATTGATGGGAAAAAAGAGAAAGAAGGCTGAGATAAAGATGATGGATAAAGGAAGGAGGGGAGATGTAAACGAGAGAACGGGAAGAGGCGGAGCAAATCATTGGTTTCTAGTCATGTTTGAACCATGTAGAACTGTGTAACTTCTAAAAAAAAAAATATTTGAATGACTTGAATAATCAAATAATGACAACGATTTTACCGAATTTAAAGTATACGTCTTTCATTTCATCCACGCCTTTATAATCTGTTTGTTGTTGTTGTAGTTTTATCCACACTATCTTTACTTTTTTCCAGCTGCAACAATCGTGGCTGCAATTACAGACCTTCCCACATAGGTTATACAATATGATCACTACAAAACCATGACAAACATGTTAATATGAAATATATTAAGACTATTTCTATTTCAGCAGAAGCCATACATAGAAGATTATCCCTTTTAAAAGGTAATCGACTGCTTCTAGAAGCTTATTGTTTAAACAAAACTACAATTTTGTCACGCACCTTCTCTGCTTGTTGTTGATTTGCTAGAGGAATCTGGGCCAGTATTTTGAGCTGGTGATGGAGAGAGAAAGAAAGGGAGCTTTAAATATGTCATCGGAATATTGAATATGTAAAACTAGTTAGAAAAGGTGATACATGACATTTCTAGGACGATCTGTGACTACACGTAAATATGATCGTTTTGGTTAATAAAGAAACAATAGTAAAATAATAATTATATAAAATGAAGTACGACTGCGCAGAATATCCATTTCTAAATGTTATTAAATATTGAATTATATTATTAATAGATGTTGAACACTTTCTCGTAGCATACACAGTACTCGTAATGAGCATTGGCTCAGTGTTGGCTCAGTCGGAGTGTTGGCTCAGTCAGTGGAGCGTCCACCTCACAACCGGGAGGTCGTGGGTTCGAACCCTGGCCGCGTCATACCAAAAGAAGTTAAAAGATGGGAGTTGCTGCTACCTTGTTTGCCGTTCAACAATAAGGGATAGAGCAACGTCGATCTGGCGCTGCTCAGTGGCTGCCGGGCAATTGGGCAAAAAGAATTTCCGTTTCGGTTTAATAAAATTTGGAGTGGACTAAAAGATTATTATTATTATTATTATAAGGCTGAAATTTACTCCCCTCAAATAGAAGAACACGGAACAGCTGATAACATCCGATCGGCATAAACAAAAATGTATCATCTAATAATTGTGTGTGTTGTTAATGTCGGAGTTAAAAGAGCACCTGATGTAATACATCGGATATTATTATGTATAAGTATTACAGGTTAAAATAAGTTGGAAAGGTTCCATCAAGAAAGCAATATGACCTAGTAGGGTAATATTGAGTGTTAATAGCACACTTGTATTTTTTCATTAATTAATTGTTTACAACGCCCACTGTCAAGCTGTAAAACATGGCAAAGATACAGCATGCGTTCATAGTTCTCAGTCACAGCGCCAAACTGACTCCAAGCCGATTTCTAACCGAATCCTGGCCATTCAGAGTAATGTAATTTTTTACTTGGTCTGTTGTCAGTTTGGTACCAGTCTCGTCTGTGTGACCGGCCCGGGGTATTACTCTTGGTATTGCGACCATTTGCGATCACTTAAATCCGTTTCCATTTGAATTTTGATTAAATTATCCCCAAATGGGATTTGATTTGATTTGATTTGATTTGATTTATTGGTTTCTGCATCTTTTTTCTTTTTTTCATCATACATTTTCATGAACATAATATGGTTTGATACAATATTTTAAGTGTATATAATTTTATACAGATAATAAACGAAATTAAACAAATATATTGAATGCATAATTAACATACATTAGATGCAGGAGGGCTACAGAAATAAGCAAAGTAGCTTGACGTGCCCGTAGCCCTCAACTTAGATACAACAATAAAAAATATAAATCAAAAGAGAGTGTGACTTGCAGAGAAGAAAAGGAAAGGGGAGAGAAGAGAGTACGGATAGCCGTCGACTGAAGTGTTTTGTTGCTTCCTCTTTTTCTCTGCCTCTGGCTTTCCAATCACATACATAGCTTACCGATGGGGGAAGAGCAGTACATAAGAATCAATGATTACTGAGATGTTTTGAAATACTATGTGGAGACAATGACTCACTCCTACCGAAAACCACATGTACTGCGGTGCCACTGGGCAGTGAGTGTACCTCTTCCTCCTACTTCCAAGTCACCCACAAAAGTTGGGCTGATGTTACACGGCAAATCAAAGCCCAATAATTGGGTTATTTTCTCCCAACCAAATTATGAAGTTATCTCATAAAAGGTAAAAAATAGGTTGGGTAGGTGTTACTTGGCAAATCGATGTTGGGCAAATGTCATCGTCCAACAATTGGGTTATTTCCTACCAACCATGTAGTAACCGATGAAATAATTAGGTAATGTTATTGGGTAAATTAAAGTTGGGCGATTCTTGTCCAAATTTGGGTTATTTTCTTCAAACCATTTACTACATGTATTTAACCAATTTAATGTTCAAAATAAGTTGGGCAGATGTAACTGGGCAAACGTAATTCGGGCAACAATTATCCAACAATAGGATCGTATTTTTCTTACATTAGAGGTGTCGTGGTGGAGTGGATATGTCACATAAATGTGGATCACAAGGTCCGTGGTTCGAATGTCCTTTTACATATAATATATATATAATATTTTATCCAACTTATTTGCCCAACTAGAGTCAAATATGATACACATATGGTGAGATTTGGGTGAATTTGTGTTGGCTAAAAGTTGGGTAGTTTCTTTTTGTCCAACACTGGGTAATTCAAGCAAAATCTTTAATTCACCCAATAGTTGGTCGGGAAAAATAATTGCCCTCATGTTGGGTAAAAATTTGGCAATTTTTTGCCAACATTTTTTTAGAGTGTGAGAAAAAAAAATTGTGAAATAAGTAAGCAGATGTAAATTTAGTTCATGAAATTACATTAGAAGATTAAACATAGATACACATTGCAGTAACAGTGGATATATCAGAATATAAATAAAGTGCCAAATATTAAAGTTATCTCATGAACTGGGCCTTTCTAGGTTGCTTTGCCCCGCTTTGAGAGAGCGAAGCCAAGGTGGTGTTTCGCTATTTTTATTTTAACCTGTGACAATTTTTCTCTCACTGTTCTTTAGTACAATTATATTCCTTTCGAAGTGGCACATTCTTTAGTCTTTCTGTTTAAACTTTAATTTTCTCTCTCTTACAATGTTCTCTTCTCTCTGATTGGAACTCTGCTTTAAGTCTTCAGACCGAAATCAGAGAAAGCTCATTCCTTTGCTCTTCGTTCTGAGTGGAACTTTGTTTTAAGTCTATCGCGTTCTGTTACCATACTTAACAGTTTTCTCTAATATATACATTAAAATGGATTGAAAACGGCTTCGCGTGATTGATGATTCGCGGCTGCTCCATTAATCGGGCCCTTCTTTTACTTTTGCAATGCATATTGGCACGAACTTAGATCAAGATCTATCGGCAGATGTTGTTTTTTTGTTTTTGGAAGTTTATTTTCGTCTTCATGTCAACAATGCAAGATAAAATTGTCGGTAAGATCGATCGAGATTCAATTGTATTGAAATTACCGACCAATTCTTCGCACACGTACGGTATCCTCGATCGCTCAAACCATTTTTTAACATGTAAACCTATGGGGTAACCATGGAGACTGACCTATTTTCCCAATAACCATGGTTATTGGGAAAATAGGTCTGTTTTTACAGGAACAGTTAAAGTTTATGAATGCAATTTCGACCAATCAGATTGCTGGATTACTTAAGTGAGGTATATAATCTATTATATTGCTAAAGTTTAAATATATTGCCTTTATATGGGTATACAATTTGAAAGGGGGAACTGTGGTTGAGGCCTATGTCACCATTTTAAAAGGGGGCTCGCTGGTTTTATATAGCTATTTTACACAAAATAATGAATAATAATATATATATATATAAATAAAGACATAACATTAGGCTAGGCCTTTAAAACAATACATAACATTACATTTAGTAGAAATATACATATATGAGAACGCCTATGAGAAATAGTAAAGAATGTAAAGAAACGAGAATACTAATATATATAAAGACTTAACTCCGTTTCGTTGACGATCAGCCATGCACAAAGAAGACGAAAGACCTGATGCATAGCTGATCTTCAACGAAACGGAGTTAAGTTTTTTGTCACCCCCCCCCCCCCACCTTGAAAGAGTAAAATATGACCCACATCCTCTCCTCAATTTCTAAGATCTTCATTTTCTCTCTCGCTCTTTATTTGTTTATCAGGGCATCATAGCATTTTAGGGGGAAAATGCACCTACAGAAAAAATCTTTATCCGCCCCTGTTTTATATAATCAACAATCTACATTCATTCCCATTTGAAACAACTGCATTGATTTAAAGACACGCTAATTAGTGAATATTCACAAGAGGCAACATGATCAAATATTTACCAGCTTGACATAAGGCTGCTGCATATATCGCAAATATGAAGGTTCCCCAGAAAGATATGCATCCACACCGTAAATCATTCATGGTGAAGTAACAGATGCCTCTCTTAAAGGTCTAGAATGAACTTTACAGTCAAAGAAAACTCGCGTTTATCAAAACTCCAAACATATGAATTGAGCCGGTCTTCGACGAAGATCGAAAATCGTCCGAAAGCTTTTCTCTGCATCAAGGTCCACTTGGTAATCTTCTTGTTTAATCGCCTGCACTTTCTCGCGTCGTCACTGACATGCCGGCGTTCCAAAACGCTTCTTCGTTGACAAGAAGAAATAGAAAGAAATGGACTAATCGAAAATCTGTGACAGACCAACCTGAGTACAGAAGCTAACGAATGAAATACCCATGTACCGATACGTATGTCTTCAGGCCTCCATCTAGACCCTGTGTTGAGAAAGAAATTACAAGAAGGCGTTGAGCATCTTCGTTGCTTACGGCGAGAGCCTAACGTTTGTGTCGTCCCTTTTACTTTTTTGTACTGTTCTAATAACATATAGGAGGCATTAATATTGACCCACAGACTTTCGATTGGATAAGAATCCTTTTTATTGCTATGTCTGCTTAATTTCCATTCGTGGAGTTTAACAAGTATTTATCGCAACGGGCATTGTATGCTCGGTTGCACTTTTGGTATGTTTATTTATTATTAAGTGAAATTTCCATGATGATTGATAAATATCACCCCGCATCCAACTTTAGCTTCCGAATCTCACAGTATGAAACCAAAAACCGGACGTAACCAAAACAATAGTCTACATTACATGCAGAACAAACAATTACCTTCGTACCACTTATAAAGGAAAGACGAAAGTAATAATAAGTTTCATTTCTTTTTTCTTCATAGACCTAGATTGATTCAAACGACAGCGCGTTAATCACAAAATGTTACTTCTTCAGTTGAGTTACCTCTCTGCATAAAAACATATGTAGATAATGTCGTTTTATGCGGCTATTAGGTGTCTGTTAACCATCTTTATAATTTTGTTTAACTAATGAGCAAGTAAGGATTCTCGTAAAAGGTGCTTTCCCTTTGTCAGACTGTTACACAATTGAACCAGATGCGCACTACATTTTTTGATTGTTGAAAGTAGATTAATAGAATTGTTAAATGACGGTGACAAACAAATACTTGACAATATCTGCAGATCGTAAGTGAACCTTTGGGGAAAAGGGGGTGAAATGTGCCTGGACAACAAGGGTAAGTTCATGTGCTGGGTTTCACTGCAAGCTGAATGAGGGCGGGGTTATGTGCCAGTGGACCTATTGTGTTAGATATGATTCAGGCAACATTAAAGCAGGGAGGTGAAAGAAAGGAGTCGAAACTCTTGTAATTTATTCAAACGCATTCGTGAGTTCTAAAGCGTAACAATGGGATGTGTAACATTCCACTTGGCTTTGAAGTTCCATGCTCCGAACCGCGCTTCCACTGCGGGGACTTTCGGAAGCCAGGCACCAGTTTTACACTTATTACAAGATATATAATTACCGGCAAAATTGCAGTGTAAATCAAAAAACTTATATGGGGATTTTATTGGGAATAATGCATCAAACAAATGTTCAAATTTAGAACTCCGTCCTTCCTATAATTTGTGTGCCAGAGTTGGTAAAAGAAAAATTACATCCTGACAAAGACTCAATATTTTAGGATGATGCGCTAAATTGTGCATGCTTTAATGTCCCGTTATTTGATCCATGATTTACAATCTTCAACAACATTAAGTTTGCTAATGCGTGTTTTCGCGTGTTTTTTGTATTTTTCAAGTTAAAAAAGGATGAAATTACACAAGTTTGTGTTCGCTTGTTCTACTCTTTACACATTTAACAATGGATGAGAAATCATTGGAAGTGACAGCGAACAGTTGCTGTGATACCATTTTCTGATGTAGGAATTCTAAATCCTGAAATTTCATGCGCTCTTTAATCTCACCACCTGGTCAACAGTTGCATGTTAGCGCATAACTTTTCGGCGGCTTGGAGCATGGGGTCAAAGGAGAGCGGCTTGATTCCAGTCCTTGTCTATCAGGTCCCTGATTAAAGGTAATACAACGTTTTGGGAAATTTTGAAAATTGGCTTGATAATGATTCTGTACAATTTTTCGACGCCCCTGTGGATGTATTATAAGCACTAGAAACGCTATCCCCTAGAACACTTCTGCTTTCGAGAAAAAATGAATATAAAAATGTACCGGTGCTCCCGGTAAATTTTGATAAATTCCAAATAGCGCCTACAGCCATACAATGGTAGCTACGACCATGAAAATCTCAGAGTATGGAGATGTGATATATAATTTCCAAACGGGAATAGCTAATCGGTCGTTTTGTAGTCGCGAAAATTGTTTTATAGCTAAATTGATATCTTCACCTTGGGAGGCAGCTTTACAACATAAATAGTTTTTTATTTACAATTTCATAACTTTAGACTCAATTTCAACTGCGACAACGATCACAGAATATTGTAGGATCGCATATCTTTCAAATATTATGTTCATTTGAACCAATCTCATGACCCCATACCAAAACTTTGTATTACCTTTAACAAAAGGAAGGTCCATAGAACAGTAGATATCAAGAACGTGTCTTGAAGCAGAATTATGTTAACGTCCTTTGCACCGTTCTTAAGTTCTTTTAGTAGCAGACGGTCGATTCAAATATATACATGTATACTTTTTTTCCCATGTCAAAACTGGTGATTGGAAGGTTGGTTGAACACTCAGTTTGAAGTGTAAGGAGTATCCGCCCACAGATTCGAGATTCTTCCTTCCTTTCGAATGCCTGATCATCTGGAAACGAAACGACGGATGGAAATATGAATGGATTGACTTTGGCTATAGGTGTTTACACTATTGGTTCTGCCCTAGGGGACGCACAGTCCAGTTTCTACTTCAACCCTTTCGTTCGAACACATCGCGGGCTTTCTTATGAATATATGAATGACTTAGCTGATATTGAATTTAGAGTACTATCGAACATATCCACGTGGTCTGACCAGGTTACACGTAGACCTTTAGATAACGTAGATTTAAAAAAAAGATTCCCTGCCTTTTAAAACTTACCAATTCAGTCTCCTATTTTGTTTTGCATGATGGGATTTTCAAGTGGTGGGATAGACTCCGACGTGCCTCCCGTATTTAAATAATAGCAATATGACCTTGAAGACAGTCATACTCAAACCTTTGCATGTTAGCATACTGATTTGTTAATTAATTTAATTCACTACAAGTGATCTCAACTTAGAAACACTTCATGAAATCTTGCCAAATGGGTTTAATTAATTTACTCGGGGGGGGGGATAATTATGTTACTAACAAGCATTGCATTATTTTGCATCAATCAGACTCGCCAAGAAATGGGCGGGTGGCCTTGATAAGAAATCATAAGTGTTCATGAATCATGAATCAGGAAAAGCCTATTATTTAATACGGGCAAAATGCAGAGGTTAACGACCTGCACTGGAGGCTTGCAGGCTTCAGTATCACGTTCAGATGACGCTGAGAAGTAGGGTATGCGAAACAGTACACGCGCGTGTATACGTCAACATGCACGTGTGCTTTTTCGAAAACGGTTTCGCAACAAATTCCCGAGGCGATAAAAGAATCTTAGAAATTATTAATTGTCCGTGGTCACTGTCATTATCTTGATGACAACATTTTTCTACAATCTTAATGTTACTCACCCTCTTGTAATGACATCGATCAGTTTTAAAGTTGTTTTTCTATCCCTTCTAAGCACCATAATCCTCGTTATAAAAGTGTTATGCATAATTTGAATTGGATGCAGTAATCCCATAATGATCCTGTCTTTTCAATGAATATTTCAACCTATATTACACTCAGTAAAATTGTATTTAATCATAATTAGTTAAGCAAATGTAACAAATGAAACAGTCATTTCCTGACTGAAGTGCCCGTGCTTTTTTTCTGTGCTTATTTCCTTTCTTGTTTGTCCAAATAAAAAAGGAGGAGGTCTTTAATTGAGAAAATCTACGGGAAAAAGCTGTAAGAGTGGCTCCTGTAATACGGTATTATTCAATATGAAGGTTTAAAGATACGTAGGTTTCATTTCATGTATATTGGTGATATTGTCCATATGAAATAGAAAGAGGGCTTATAAAATACGGTATACAGAAGAAATATTAAGATTGCATCAGGTAACTAGATATTACATAATATAAGGACTTGAGAAAAAAAAACTTTAATACATTTTTTAAACATGCGAACACTTCAATGGCTTATTGCGTAGTCCAAAGATGACGACATTGTAGATAAGGATATCGATAATCATCGCCCTTGAGTTTATGTTTTTTATCTTAAACCCTCGAGAAAATAAATTTCATACAAGACATTGATATTGGCGCATATTTTGATGATTAACCTTACAGAATCCAAATGCCGTAGTGGATAAAGTACGCCTCTTCGTGTTGTAGCCTTGAGAAATCTTCTTTTTCATGTAATTAAATCGACGGAGGTACCTTCATACATATTACATCATGGTTAGACATTTTAGCTGGAAAAAAAGCAATATTTTAGGGTGATAAAATCTATATTGAAGTGTTTCGCATATTCAAAATGGTGTGTATACCTTTGAGTGAATAACGCAATTTAAAATAAATTAACGTTCTCCCTTTTCAGAATTATGTTCGGATTTTGAGAATGATTTTATAAAAAACACTTTAATCGTAAAAATCGATGTACTCAATGGCTTTTCTGACTTTACATGATGATAACGAGACGAGAAATTTCCCAGAAACCTATATTTCAAATTCACGCGTTTTCCCCCCATTACCCACTCTGTTAATACATTCTTAATTCTGTCTTTTTACACTAGACATTGGAAACTCACCATCTAAATGAGAAATAGAAATAATGGGACGTAATGAGAGCGATATAAATAGAACATCTTTTGCACAAAAGACATTTATTTTTACAGGTCCAAAACTGTGGAATTCTCCTTCAAATGATATTATACAGTGCAATTCGATACAAATTTTCAAAAGGAGACTTAAAAGCTTTCTTCTTAATAGTTACTAGGCTATTGTATTTCCCAATCAAATATTATTTGTAGTGTGACTTTATGCAACTTTGATTGTTTCCTTTTATAAATATGTATATATTTATCAATGTTTTGCGTTTAAAAGTGATTTTTTTTGTATTACTGAATCACTTATTGTTATTGTTGTTTTTTTCTCATAAAATAATAATTCATAATAATTACTTTTACAGGGGGGCTTACACCCTACAAGCTCTGAATTTTAGCCGGCACTCCTTCCCTTTCATTTTCATGTTTATTTTTGTATTGTATTGTGCAAATTGATCTGTATGTATATAAATATGTGAATATGTTAAAATGTACCATCATTGTAAATATGAACGATTGAAAGAGGAAAAATAAATGAATTGAATTGAATTGAATATATATCTTTATATATATATATATATATGTATATAAAAAGGGGGGAAATTGTTCACTAGATTCTTCAAACAAGCTTTGTAATTCAATAACTTTCCTACTTCAAGACCATGCAGATGAACAATTTGTGTATTCAGTTCAGTTTTTAAACCATTCAGGAACCACTCTTTTATTTTTAAAAAACCTTACGGTAGACCATCGAACTGACCAAGCCCAAATTCTAGGTATACTTGTACGTTTGATAGGCGGCTAGAAATTCTTAAAATGTATAGGTAAAGTAAATCTTATTAAAAATAAAAACTCAAGATAATGCAAGGTAAGGTCAATCTTATTGAAAATAAAAATGAAGGTAAATGCGAGGTAAGGTCAATCTTATTGAAAATAAAAATGAAGGTAAATGCAAGGTAAAGTCAATCTTATTGAGAAAAAAAATGAAGGTAAATGCAAGGTAAGGTCAATCTTATTGAAAATAAAAATGAAGGTAAATGCAAGGTAAGGTCAATCTTATTGAAAACAAAAATCTAAGGTAAAGGCAAGGCAAGGTCAATCTTATTGAAAATAAAAATGCTTAGCTGATGAATGGAACTCTTATTTGCATAACAAAATCAGTTTAAAAGATTGCAATGTCCAAGTTCAAGTTTATTTGTCTTTCTTCCAACATGAATGTAATACATTTTTATAATAAATGTATAACATGAGACAGAGTACATAAAAGGAAGAATGATAAGTAACAAGTTCGTATAATGCATTTCAGTAAAATAGAAAGACGAAGAGACTTTAAAAAAAGCTTAGCTTGCAAAAGTCAAATGTATGAAACTGCGTCATTTTTAAAATAAAGGTCGCTACCTTGCACCCACTAAAACAGATAAGAGGTATTTACCTAACTATTTAATATTAAAGTTTCCATAGAGATGCAATCTATACGAATCACAATCACCACAACATGTTATATACATTAATCTTCGTAGATAAAACAATGAAAATTTACAAGAACTTTTGTGGTAATTTATAAAAAAAATAATTCGATTTAAATTTACGAATTTAACTGTACAGAATTTTATTCTAACTAAATTTATTTAGCCTCGAAAATGATCTACAAATTTCTTTCAGAAATGTCTTACATTAATCTATGCACAGCAAGATTTGTATTTACAAAACCGGTGAAGAACTACTTTCAAATCATGGTGTTTGTACTGAAAGACTGAGCCAAATATGCACATAATAACGAATTGTTTTAATGAAAATAAACATTGATGATAATGGTTTTATACATATCTTCTATGCACATTTACAAAGTAATGGTAAAGAATATAGTAAAATAAACGAAAATGCAAAATTATATATATAATTATATAGTATAATCTCTCAGACACAACTTTGGAATAAAAAAAAACGAGGCAATTTGTACAAAAGGCATGGGGGAAATATTGTATTGTCGGCCTTTTGTTGATGTTTATATATATTTCTTAAATAATGCAGTAGGTATATTTGTTTATTCGAAATGTTATCATTTGATAGTAAGCTTACATGACGAATCATTCAAGGGCTTTAAGGTAATTTACCCACGGCATTCATTCTGGAAATAATTTATTTCAACGGCAGGTTGACTTTGCAAAATTTTCAATTTGTACACACTGCTTCGCAAATGACGTTGGGGCTCTATTTTCACCGCGCGGTATATGCCGTTTTCGGCGGTTTTACCTGTGCTCGGTTTTCCCAAGTTGTGTCTGACAGCTAATGGTGTTGATACCAAATAACCACTTCCCAAGAATATAGCAAAATATTCTTCATCTGTGGATGGAAAATGAATAAAGGTCAAATATCGCATGGGACACGTTGCATAAATGGGCAATTTTTAAGAGTTTCGCTAGCTCCTCATCTCGTATCCCAAAGCGATTGTATCAGTATGCAGGACATTCCAAAGGCCACTAAGAGCAAGCTTGAACTGGTTCCGATGCACGCAGCACCGGTGGATGTCCCGGTATTGGGTCCTCTGTTCGGAATCTGTCCCGATGTCCCTACCCATTCAAATATAATGAAAGAGAGAGAGAGAGAGAGAAAGAAAAGAGAAAGAGACAATGTTAGTTTCAGGCGAGAATGGTAAATGGTATACATGATGACAGGGGACGGTCAATATAGGCTCGTTCACACGATTTGGATCGCGAAGCCACAATCTTTTTAAATCTCACGTTTTTGCTGTAGGTGTGTGTTTATCTTGGGAGGAAGAAGGGCACCGTTCCGACAAATGCGATTGCTAGGAATTTGAAGAATATGCCAACGGCCTGGTGCGTCACACATTTTGAAATATGCGGACATGACAATGACACATACAATGTGGGTGTAACATTATCCGAACAGGATTTCTCCCAGTACAATAATAACTTTATTTCGTGAAAGTCTTTGCGATCGTATAACGAATATTTTGACAAATTATATTCGTTTGCAAATTCAACTGCATTCTGAAGATTGAAGATATGCCATATCAGTTTTAAAGGTGGGAGGGGAGTTTCGGATCCCCCTCCCATTTCATTGCTCTGCATGGTCGCAAACAATGGTATAATACTCGGACATTCACATTTCATGTTGGTTTATCTAAATTCCTGTCGCTGCTGTCTAGTGAAGACAGTAGGGACTTTTAGATGTGCACGTCGACATAGTGAACTGCTACGTGCAATGCCTTAAAAGGACGTTACACGTAGCAGTCCACTATGTCGACGTGCAAATCTAAAAGTCCCTATTTTATTCCTAGGAGTTGACTAGGTGAAAAGTAACCCAGAATCGCATAAAAGTCACCCTACTTTATAAAGGGACTATAATAGATGTGCTAAAGGTCTGTGAATTTTGATGGTGAAAAAACACGTCCGTCAGTACAAATGAGGGCTTTCAAAATTCTTTTCTAGTTTTAGATGAGATTATCACTTAATGTTTATACCTATTTATATCGTTGTCTGACATTAGTTAGCCAATGCAGACTGATGATACCTGCTCAAGAATCAAAGCAATTTGATATTCCATGTGAATGTAATTTCGGAGGAAAGTGAGTACGTACAATGCCGTGGGGAAATAATTCCTTTATCAAGGGCACCTTGTGAGCTCGCACGTCACTGCAAATTACGGCCTACAACATTCACTTTAATTTCTTATCAAAATTTCATCAGGACATCGATTTTTCTTATTCGATTCACTTTATAAATTAAAAAACTGACGTTGAAATAAAGTACACCTTAAATCTAGTGTTTAAAAAGATGAATATATTTTATATGTGGGTAATAATTTCCTTCAAATTCAAAACACGTACGTCAAAACAAATTGGGATGCGCTATATGTTTTTCTCTTGTCCTGATAATCCTGTCAAAGTCATTCCAAATGTAAATTATGCAAATCCAACAATCGAACTATATTGAGTGCTGACAATAATTGTTGGGATACACTTCGCCCCCATATCATACATACAGGCAGAAGAATGAGGGGAATTCCGCCCATGATCATGCGTAGGTTTAATCGAGAAGAATATAGCCATGATCCCTGAATTTAATACAAATTGACTATCCCAAATTGTCATGAATATATAACTGAAAACATTTGTTTTCTTCAAGGAACACGTTATATTCCCAATTTAGCATTCACATTAAGTGCGTCCTTTTGTGAGGATGGTTGTACTAAAATGTATGATAACTTGTGGATTCGATTGTCGATCAAAAATTACCTTATTATTATAATTATTATTCATATCATAATTATTATTATTAACACGTTTATTATAATTATTATTATTATTACGTTTCATATAATTATTATCGTCCCTATTACTGTTATTATTATCATTATCATTAATATCATCATATATAGATTGTTCAATTTTCCTGCACAACTACGCGATATGACAAATAAAACCCGGATGACTACCTTCATGTTTTAACAAGAATAGTGTAATCACTATAAGGGGAGGTTTTCATTATTGAATGAGCACGTGTTAATCATCTAACTGGCTATGATTTTTTTCTTGTATAATAATTGTCCGGGCACGATTATTCTGGGGGTAGTTTGTCTTAGGTTTAATTTTCGAGACTTTAAGTTAGGAGTAGACGTCTGAGGTAGTTGTCCAGTGACAGCTGTCCGGCCTGATCAGGGACCCGTTTCATAAAACCTTTTTTCAATGACAAAAGTCAGTGACAATTCTGCTGATAACCAATCAGAAGCAAGGATATCAGTAGCTTATAAAAAAAACTGTCATTTGTCACTGATGACAAGTTTTGTTAAATGGGGCCGCGAAACATCGAATCTATCAATTGCTTACCCATATTCACCACCATGATAAGCTTACTGGCCCTGCTCACACTGTTCTGCCCGGAGCAGTTGAATCGGGCCACGTTGAACTTGTCCGGCATGTGACGAACGCTGAGCACTGACGTCACAATGGTCTGGGACTGTGGACTCGTGACGATGCTCACATTCTTGTCCATGTAACCTCCGCTTTCGAAGGTGAAGTTGGAGTATGTCCAAGCGATCCTTGGTCGTGGGAAACCACGGGCCTTACACTCTAGACGAAGGGGACCAGCGTTGGGAAGCTCCTGCCATCGTATTAATGGTGCAGTTATCAGTTCGACGGGAGCTATGTTGAGAGGAAAACAAAACAAAACAACAATTCCTGAAAATGCGTTTATCCTACAAACCTTTAGAGGGATCCGGTAACTTTGTCTCGGATTCTGAAACAAAATCCTGGATTTCTTTCTTGCGGAAAGGTGAAGGATGTATCCCAAACCTATTAATTTTTGTTTTATTAGTTCATAAAAACCTTGGATGAAATAAATAATAGCTCCAAGAAGAATCTATGTTGTTTCTTGTAAATAATAATATTTCATTGAGATCCTTACGCTTTTTATTTTGCGAATTCATTATGTTACGAATCCTATAAATGTCATGATTATGTTAATTTGGTTGGTTGGGGTGAATAATGGGAGCGAAATAAAGCACACCATGCATGGCAACGCTCGCATTTTCTTTTCTTTTCTTTTCCTTTTAGTTGTATATTCTTTGTTAAAGTTGCTTCTTAGTTCTTAGGGTGGGCGGGCTGAGAAGGGTGCATAGTAATAGGCTTATGTAGACGATTCTTATAATAATAATACATGCGGGCCTATACGATGGGAGTTGAGCCCGGGTCCTCTCGTAGCGCATCAAAACACCGCGGCAGGCTCTGACGCAATCATACATCATGAACATGATGCTTCATGCGCATTAGGGCCCCGTCTTACAAAGCGTTGATATCAATCGCAACTATGGACATAAGAGATAGGAGACTGCAAACTTGCGATTGATTGGAGGACTTGCAATTGATTTGATCAATCGTAACTCTTTGGGCGTGTTCATGCTTCACTTTTTCTGGCCAGAATCAAGCATCTGTTACGCGTTTAGTTTAAAACACGGTTGCGTCCATGCTTACTTTTGTAGAATCACCGAAAAACGGCGATCACGATCGCCGATCGTAAACTCACAAAAAGATGCGTTTACAATTTGTAAACGCGTTTAAATGGGGTCAACGCACTGACCTCTAGTGGGTCTACGTAGCATGCACAGTGAAGGTTTGCGAATCCAGCTGGAAGACCAATTAAAGCCACACAAGGAGAATTGCCTGGATGAGCCAGAGAAGTAAGCATGAACAGTACACCGTGGAACTTGATCACGATGAGCGTTTACGATGAGCGTTTCAGATCGCTCATTCTAGCTTCAAAATCAAGCATGAACGCGCCCTTTGTAAGACAGGGCCAAGGACATTAGTGTCTTGCAAAAACACCGATTACGTACAGTTGACGTTGATGATCTCTGCGACGTTCTGGTGTCTGCCATGGAAGAAATAACGGTACTGGCACCTGTAGACTCCTGCGTTCTGGATGTTAGCGTTGATGATTACCATCCTCTCATTGTCGACGACCCAGTAGTCAGGTATCCTGTCTCTGTTCGGGTCGTACATCCCGGCTTGTCCACCGATCACTATATTATCCTTACAAAAGAGAAGGGAAATATTGAATTGAACATAAATTGCGTTTTTCCTTGCGCTAATCACAGAAGCCCTGAAGATGATTGATGTGCCATAATACTTTTGTGCTATTTAACTCTCACGCATATATTCATGCTCATAAAGTCGAGAATCTCATCATGGAATACTATTACCCTTACAAAAGGAAGGGCGATAAATGCCCGACAAAAAACACTATTATTTGCAAAAAGTGGACATTCGTTGTTGTTAAAGATATTCAAGTAAATCATTTATAGAATGAAAAAAGAAATACAAGGTCTGATTTACAAAATTTGCGAAAATAGAGCAAGTAGCCATTCAAATGTTATTGAACATGTGAATCTATAAGACATTCTGGTTCAACAATTAAAAAACGAAGAATGAGAGACAATGAAAGAAATCGACCTCTGGATGTTAACTGTAGTCTCAGGTCTCTATGGTTTTGACAAGCAACTATCAAGATGCCTGTCTTTGCCTCCCGAGATCATGGACGGGCCATAGTTTACCTCCAATGCTCATAAACATTTGCATGTTTTCTTTCAGAGAATTACACATTACTAAATGGCTATGTTTGTGCATTAATGAATGGTATAATTCAAATTGCATATCATCTCACAGGGGATTAAACCATGATGATTTTGATCAGTGAAAGATAAGTTAATGTTAGACGTCTTTTTAAAAATCCTCACTATAGATCCACTTTTCTTTCTTTTCTTTTTGTTTTCTGTTTTGCTGAATGTATATGAAATGACCTCAATAACGCTTTATGGGCAAAGCCGACCAATACGAACTTATGATGTAAGAACCAAGGAAAGCGACCATCGAGTATTTTTAAAAAGTTAAAGATGGCGTTCTTGTTCGAACCGTCATCACTTTTGGGTTGTCTATTCAGGTGAAACGTCGTCACGCCCCCGTGTGCCAAACAATAAAATTAGAAATCTTGGTGCGTGTACAGAGACATCATCAGGTCAAGTACACATCAACTAATGGATATAGAATTTACTTTCACATCCATCTTGCACTCTTATTGGAAACACGTGGGTTTGTATACTTAAGGCAGAGGCAGATACAGGATCTTGGTTATTAAGAAGGGGGCGGCTATTTTCTCGATATTGTATCGAGTAGATAAAAGTGACAAAATATAACTAAACAAACTAAAAGTAATTAATGTGTTGTTAATGAATCAATACAAATTGATTCAATATCATATTCAATATTTATGTGATATTATAATAATGATATTAACTGGGATATAATACTGAGATGGATACTGATTCTGACTTCGCAAAAGGCCTTTAAAGATGAAAAGGGAATAATGGTGTGCGCGATAATTTACTCTAAAATGCTTAAAAATCAACCAAAAAGGTCTTCAGGTTACTAATTTATTTCGGCAATGACTTGCACCAACGTGACAATTCTGAGAAGAAAAAAATATTGTTTCACCTCCCCCGATCTCTGACAAGATGATGTGATCTAGGTTAGGTGCAGGAGAGGTAAACTCGTGACCTGAACTTATTATGAGCTTAACGACGCGGAAAAGGACAAAAAAAGCAATCCCACGCAATAAGGTGACGTGACATGATTATTAACGCTCGTAAATCTGATTTAAAGATAGAATTGAGTCCTAGTCATGCGATTGTATTGAAAACGGAGAACGTGATTTTTATTTCATATACTCATGGTGATTTCCTTTCAGAACAGGCTCCTTACATTATTTGACATGGTTTCAAAATGTGGCAATGTCACCTTCGTCGATAGTTGACACTGCAGGTGCTTATTATTGCTCCATATAATGCTTGGCATTTATGAATACAAAGATCACAGCAATATAATGTTGAAGTAATAGAACAATTTTAGTCTTTTTTATACGATGAATAGTTAACCAAGTTGACGGAGAAATGATGTTGCATGTTAGATGTCAACAGAATGAATGACTATCTCTAAATTTACTCGTCTTCTTTTAAATGGTGTACTTAGAGAAGTCGTTCAGCAAACACTTTGCTATATTTTTATTTTTCCGATTCAAAGTTGGCATCACAAAAACATCACAGTTTACCATCTTTCATTCGATAACAGGAATAATAGAAAGTAAAAGATTAACTGAGCGCATTCTTTTCTTAAATAGCATTCCATACTATGTAGCTTTTAAAACAATCACACTTCTTGACTTTACACAGTTTACATCAATGCTTTAATATGTACTATCTATTCTTATTTTCAGAGTGTCATCGTATCACCAGAACTTATTTGGTCCTTAAGGTACTATGTCCCATTTGCAAATTAAAAAAAAGAAATTCCAACGGCATTTGAAAGATAATACTAATTTAAAACTTCCTTTAAAAAAGGGGCTTGAGAATGTCTTTAAGTGCGAAAATAACGACCATTAGTTGTCGAATCGACTTAGGAGCTATAGAGCCAGTAATTAACGGTCTGATTTACAGACCGTTGTACCGAATGGTCGTACGTTTTATGCTGCGCAAAGATTCAATCAGTTTGATTTTGGCCATTACAAGAAGTGGTTTATTGATTAAGACAAATGCTCATGTACCCTTTACAGCTCATTTTATGTATATTATTACCAAAGAAGAAAAAAGCCAGCCAGTCACTCAATAGTGTCTGACAGTGAAGTCTCGCAAGTAAACGGGTTTCCTTGCATAATTTGAATACTAGGACACCGCTTACGTTAGAATTTCACAGATAGGACATACATGACATATTCATAATTCCTGCCAAGTTCTACAGAATTCGATGTGGGATGCAAAAGGTATCTTTAAAGTTTTGTTCGTATATGCCGCGGTAATCCCTCTTTCTTTTTATTTTTTTCTTCATTTTCTTCATTTTTCATTTTTCATTTTTTTTTCATTTTTTCATTTTTTCATTTTTTTTTTTTTTTTTTTTTTTTTGGGGGGGGGGGTCATGGGGTCGATGGAAGGGGTTGCATGTTCGTGTGTGTATGTGTAAATGTACTAAATAAAATGGCACATGGGGATGAAAGTAGTACCTGCGCTCAACAATGGTCGTAAGCTACTCACTTATCTGTATGTAATAAGATACAAAATGTGAATTTAAGTATGCCCTTACGAATTAAAAAAAAAACGTGGTTAGGTGAACATGACTTTTGAAATTGTTCAGCTTTACCTTAATCCAGAAGAGGTTTCCACCAAAGTTTCCTCGGGCTGGGCATCGTAGGGTCATATTAGCGTCACGATCAATGACTTGATGAGGAGAAGGCATAAGTATTGGTTCTGAAATTGAAACAAAAAGGAAAAAGTAGTGATAGTGGTAGAAATGGTAATTGTATTAGATGTTGACGTTGTTGTTGTTGTTTTCTATTAAAAGTGCTAAAATTAATGTGAATTAATCAGCAATTTTGTTCGGACTGAACAAACTATGCGTCGGGGCTTTTGAATCACATTCATTGCTTCAATCCCAAATGTGGTACAGTAGGATTTTTACAATACCGTTTTAAAAGGCTGCTGGTCAGTCATTCGTGGCAGCTGAGTTATGAAGGTATCATAATACAAAATATTGGTTCCTCTTTAAAATTAAATATATTTCAAGGTCGCACATAAAAATAACCTTTACATTTTTACAAAGTTGGTCTCATTTTTATACGCACTTAAAGCCTCACTGTCCTACTTGTAGCTACTTGCTCCCTCTATATAGAAAACTTCCCCAATCGGTGTCTGTTGATCACCCATGATCCTCTTTTTCTTATGTTAGTTGAGAGCTGAGTTAATGAGATAGCCACCTGTCAGTGGTCTGTGTGGTCTAATCCCTTCTGGCCCAGTAGTATTGACAGTCTTTAACTGACTCGGAATACTCACGTGGAAAGACTTTAAACGTGGTGCTGGCTAGCCCGAAAGCCGGAGCCTGCATGCGGCAGCCGTACCGCCCCGAGTCCATCGGCCTAGCGTTCTGTATGAACAGGGAACTGATGGTCGCATCTTCCAATGGCGTCTGCTCGATGTCGATGGTGTACTTGTTCCCGTCGAAGATGAGGCGCCCGTTGAACGTCCATTCGACCTCGGGAGGCGTCCGGTACCAGCTCGCCCGGCACTTGATTTCGTACTCTCGCCCCGGTGGCCCTTCTATTCCGCCTTGTGGTGAGACCGTAATAACTGTAAAAGAAATGTTGAATCGCTCGGTTTGATTAGGCCTCAGTCACACCTTTGCGTATTGCTGCGTATTTATGGCAAGCCTTTTTAAAAAAATCCTATTTCTTGATATCAAGAAATGAATTCTTGAAATCTAGAAATGAATTCTGATATCACGAAATCGAATTCGTGATATCCAGATTTACCATTGCTTTACAACAGAAAATCATTTCTTGATATCAAGAAATAGGAATACATGTTAAAACGGCTTGCCAAAAATACGCAGCAAGACGGAAGCCAAATACGCAAAGGTGTGAAACAGCTAAGTGCAGATATCTTATTAGTTTGCTATCCATTCCTCAATACAAAGAATAACTTTCTTTACCTATGGAAGCCTCATCAGTTTCTGTGCTGTTATTCCTGTTAACCCTGCAAATATAATTACCCGAGCAATTACTGGAACATAGAAATGACTTTATTACCAGGGTTCGATTGCCCTATACATGGCCTCTCAGGTTGGCGTTCTTTTGAAAAACCAAAACTATTGGTTTCATTAAAATATAACACGCTTTGAAATATAACACGACCATCTTTCTTCTTGTAGTAGTTTAAAAATATTTTAAAAGCTGTAAAAATACTCAGACCCACCTGTTGGTTGGTGCATGTATTGTGACGTCACAAAGTTGAACCCAAGATTAACATGGAGTAAGAACGATAGAAGGATTTGTGACGTCATGGTGTCCTGTCAACCGGTAGAGATTTGAAAGGAAATGAGTGAACATTAGGTAAGTAATTGTTAAAAGATATGTTAGCATTTTCAATGTCCTTTCTCCTTTAAATTCTTCATAGAGCAACGTTAATGTTTAAACTATAAATACATGCCTGTTATCAAAAAGCTGTTCATGACCATTACTGGGACTATCGGTATGAATTTTCGTTACACATTTGCCCGAGGAAACTGCTATGCCCGTAGGGCATATAGCTACGATTAGTCTCATTAGACAACGCCCCCTATTGTCGGATTATCAATGATTGTTGTAAAAGGCGTATGTTGCCATGCACATATGACGAGTGTGGCGTACGATACACTTTTGCTTAGTTTTTTATGACTGCTTACCATACCCCATGCAACAAAATCGAACATTCTAAGAAATTGACAATTTATCTGCAAAATATTCCTCAGGATTAATATAAGAAATGAATTATCCAACCCTGATGACTTCAATGCATTTCTAGATCACAATGACTGCCTTGACGTCATTGACAGCTGATTGTCTAGATTCAAGATTCAAGATTTTATTGTCTAGTTTAGTAAAGTGACGTAGAGCAAGCTACGTTTGCTTTGCAGCAGATCTATGGAGCGAAAATGCGACTACTGGAGCTATATGCGGGGGGGGGGGGGCAGGGGTGGTAGAGGGACTTCCAAAGTGGGGGAGGGGCACCAACAGAAAGGGCACTTTCTTCTTTTAAAAAAAGGGCACCTACAACGGAAACTTTCTAAGCGACAATATACAATCTTTTAGACATTGGTATGTACATTTGTACCCTTACATTGCGATTGCATTATCAGGGATTATTTCAATATTTGTTTCTCGTTATACATCATACAATATATTGCTTGAGCATCATACTTTGCAGTTGGATTGATGGTCTGAAAATCCATGTGCGAGCGAGGAAAACAAATCAAGATTAATGTGGTCTCAGCGCGAAAAAAGTATACATTATAATTATAAAGATGCAAAATCCCAATCCTTATGGGATTATAAACACATACTCATAACGGAAGACTGAAAAGGCCTTTGCTAAGTAACATTATTATACAATCTATAAATGCGGAGGAAAAGGGGAACTTGACAAAGTAAAACTAGTATTTCTCAGATTTGAATAGGGGCAATAGTCGAAGGTGAAGGGGGCACTTATATGAAGTGGAAAAAAAAAGAATTTATCGAAGGAAAAGGGGCGCGTGTCAATATATAAGGGGCACTTATCAGAGGTGAAAAGTAAAAGGTACGCTTTTACAAATTAAAAAAGGCACTTGTCAAAGTAAAGGAGCTCTTGTTCTTATGTAAAAGGGGCACTTCTTACAAAGTTACAGGGGTACTTGAAAAAGTTGGGGCATTGCATGTGCCCGGGAGGGGCACCTCAGGAGGGGGGGGGGGCACAGTAAAGTCTTAAGATCACAGGGGATTATCATACAGTCTTCTATTATGACCGCAGTAACCACCACAATAATAAGTTTTAGGTACAGCACCCCGCTTGTGAATCCTTCAAATAAAGATGTTTTGGTACACATTTTGCTTACGGGTAGGCATTCTACAATTCAAAGACGTTACCCATTAATTTTCCGACATTCCATGTCTTAACTGCACAATTATTGGGCTTTGTGATGAGCGGGCAAATGAGTTATTGCCCAATGCTTTTCTTGTATCGGTCAGTAAGTAATTTCATGACCGCAAGTTTGACCATTCATAGCTCAAGAATCCCTAGTACATATTGCGTTATATTTGTATAATGATGATTTCGAAATAATAATCCCTATTCCAGCCCCTTATTTCCCCTCTCTCTGTCTTTCTCTCTCTCTCTCTCTCTCTCTCTCTCTCTCTCTCTATATATATATATATATATCGGTCTGTGTTTCTCTCCTCCAATGTTATTTCTTCCACATCTCCGCAACGAAATTTGACACGCACTGACACAAAAGAGGAAGCATATTACTCACAAACAATTCCCCATTCGTGCAATACCATGTGTACACATGGGCACAGATTTCCCCTCGTATTGCCTAAATTCAAGGCCGATGGAATTTTCGACCGGCATATAATTGAAGACGAATTGAATTAGATCATGCAAGATGTCCTCATTTTCCTGATATTTCGTATATTACTCTTAAATGATTATTATAAAACGACTGCATGGATAGATCTTGTCTACATACCGCAGAATCAATGAACTACAACATCAATAACGGAGGTAAAACTCACTTGGTCTGGATTGCATTCTATCTTTTAGTGACCTCTCTGAGTCAGAGACACAGTGTATATGGTTTGGTCCCTACAATTTTGACAGGGACTGTTCCAGTTTGCCCTGGGTATGCACTCGTTTAAAGCCTAGATCACCTTTATTTGTTACAAGCAACCAGGGGGGGGGGGGGGGGGGGGGGGGGGGTAAGCGGACACTTTTTTTTTTTTTTTTTTGGAGGTCAAAAAAAAAATCGCAACGACTCAGCCAGCCGAAAAGTCGCTCAGTGGGGGGGGGGGGGGGGGGTCTCGAAATTTCAAAATTTGACATTTTTTGTCGTTGGGGGGGGGGGGTAAGGTCACCTTATTTAGGTTAGCCGTGGGTATAATTTTTTTTTTTTTTTTTTTTTTTTTAAATAATATACAAAAAAAAAACCCCTAGGGGGGGGTTTTAGGTTTTTTTAGGGGGGTTTACATACATAAAAATACCAAAGGGGGGGTTTGAACCCCCAAACCCCTCCCCCCCCCCCCCCCCCCTGCGTACGCCCCTGCAAGCAACTCAAAACGATAGAGCAAAAGTCACATACTGTGAAACCTGGTCCCGTTGCACCAAAAATTACCATTGATGGTAACTTTGGTATCAATGGTAACAACCATGAAAACCTTGATTTTGATTGGCTGTTGAGCCCTGTTACCATGGTAGTTGCCATTGATGGCAAAGTTACCACCAATGATAAGTTTTATGCAACGGGGCCCAGTTTGTAAAGACCACTCGAAGGAACACAAGAAAAAGCGGTCGAAAAGACATTAGTATCAGTTTCCTAGGTACGTTTTTCAATTGGCCAACACAATTCAAAGGAAACGGAAAATCATGGATAGATTAATGGTCCTTCTATACAGGTGGTCGTTTAAGCAGGTTTCTGTAGGCGTAGTTGGAAAGAATGATTAACGAGGTCTCATTCATATATATATACTATAGCATGCACGGCCAATAAAACACGTATAAGGGGTGTAAAGGGGTGTGTGTTTTTTAGATTGAACGCTGGCCGCGCGGTGCGGCGTTAATGGATTAAAAAAACGTATATTTTCAAGAAAAAAGGTGCTTTTAAAGGCACACTGTCCTACATGTAGCTACTTGCTCCCTCTATATAGAAAACTTCCCAAATCGGTGCCTGTTGGTCCCCCATGATCCTCTTTTTCTTATGTTAAATGAGAGCTGAGTTAATGAGATAGCCACCTGTCACAGTGACCTCGCTGGCTCGCTGTGTGTTCTAATCCCTTCTAGCTGCAGTAGTAAAGCCTACCTTTAAAGTGCGGGTTCATAGAAAATCACAAATATGGCAAATAGCGTATTACTAGAAACTGGTAGTATAACAGATGGCCGTCATGCATGTTTTAGGTCAACTAAATATCGGGTGATTTATAAAAATACAAATAAAACAACCTCCATAGCATCTGGGATATGCGAGAGATTCGCCGGGAAAATAACGATGTTTTAATGCCGTCACAAAGTGAACAAAGCAGACGACATCCCATAAAGAATGAACATAATTGCAATGCTTTTATTTCTCAAATTATAATGAGTTTAGTGTATATAAATGTGATGACATTTTACACTATTCAAAAAGGGATATTACCTCCATTCTGATAACTAAATTACTTTGTTTGTAAATACACAGGATAGGGGTTGATGAACAATCAAAGAAACCACACTTTCAAATTAATAAACCCCCGGAATGATAGCATGGACGTCATTTGTTCCCTCTTGAAACGCCGAACATGCCGCGGCCAGGAATGCAGCTGAAAATACAATGGCGTCTTATTTTGTTTCCAAGCGACGGATTCCTTTTTTTTTTTAACCTTGCATTTTTCATCAAAATAATACCATGCACGGGGTTGAGAGTGAGGCAATAGATTAAACATTTCGCCTGAGGATATTGAAGTAAGAGAAATTACTGAATAAAAGATGACAAAACAGGCACTGACATTGTGTGAGATGTCATAGGACATCGTCTGCTTGTGCACATCATGTTCAACATGTGACGTCATACCTCAGCAGCGACCGGGGAGCTTTTTCAGGTGCTATGTCGGGGCTGTATCTAAGCGTTTTGTAATCGTTAATAATCATTACTTCGAATGTTTCCAAGCATTGGATTTTGATAACTTTGGCCAATCGAAGTGTCACCTTTGCAATAATGACATTAAAGTTAGTATTTTAAATCAATGAACCTTCTCTTTAAAAAGAATCCTGCTGTACGCGTTTAGGGGGTATTTTCTAGATTCCGACTCAGAATTGAAAGCTGTTCGGGAAGCCGGTGGACTATAAATTTTGGTTATGTCGGCTTGCTAATGGAAAAACACATAAAGAAACCCAATTACTTCGCGTACCAGCATGTGACATAATTATGATGGACCCATTCAGAAGTGTACATGTTGATGTTATTGCTTCGCTATTGAAATACATTATAAGCTTGTAAATTTTACATCAGAAGCGCAATTTGTTTTATTTTTACATTGTTAACAACTTAAAGGTACTATGTCCCTTTTGCAGCCAACCTCAAATTCTGTAGAACTTTGCAGGAATTATGAATATGTCATGTATGTCCTATCTGTGAAATTTAAATGTTAGCAGTGTCCTAATATTAAAATTATGCAAGGAAACTTGTTTACTTGCTAGACTTCACTTTTATACACTATTGAGTGACTGACTGGCCTTTTTTCTTCTTTGATAATAACATATATTAAATGAGCTGTAAAGGGTACATGAGCATTTGTCTACATCAATAACCCACTTCTTGTGATGGCCAAGATTAAACTGATTGAATCTTTGCGCAGCATAAAGCGTACGACCATTCGGTACAATTGTCTGAAAATCAAGACTGTTACTTATTGGCTCTAATGCCCCTAAGTCGATTTGACAACTAATTGTAGTTATTTTCCCACTTGAAGACATTTTCAAGCCCCACCTTTTTTTAGGGAAGTTCTAAATTTAATTTAGTATTATCTTTCAAATGCAGTTGGAATTTAACTTTTTCATTTGTTTGGCCTGCAAATGGGGTGTCTCGAAAACCTGTGGTCACGCTTACTTACATAATTTCTACATAACTACGACCCCTGGGGGTTCACGCAGTTTAATTTGACCAATAATTATTATATTGCCTATTTTTCTTAAACCCGTTTGAAACAACACATTCTGGATTGAGTAGGACTGAATCGTGAACAAATCTGGTAATAAAATTGGGGTAATTTTTTGATCCCCCTGTCAAATTTGGTTAATGTTGAGTCTTATGAAGAGCCTTCATTTTCATGAACGTTATCTTTATTTTATTATGTTTTAAAGTTTTTTTCTTTTTATCCCAACACCAAACACATGAAGATAATAGATTAATGTGATATTATCAAACACAGCCAACATATATACAACCCCCTGCTTTTGGAACAGCATACTGTGATATTTCATCATAGCAAGCAATATGGAACATGTAACTATCCTTAACATCCTTAAACAGCACACACACACGCACACACATACAACGACATCTTCAAGCGAATTGCCGGCGAATCTTCCCGCCTCGCTCAGTACAACAAGCTTTTGGGTGGGGTGACAATCGCTCAAGGTGGTGTTCTGCCCAACATCCAAGCCGTGCTGCTTCCCAAGAAAACCGCATATACTCGCCCACATCCCCAAAGATCAAATACAAATCTTGTTCCAAAAATAAATTTTGAATGAATATCAAAAGCAATTTAGAAATCCCTTGGGAGCCTTTAGTGCGTGATAAGGGTGTCATCTCCTTTTATTCATAGCGAACAATCAAGGTGATTCGTTCCACCTTCGCATACTACATGCTTGAAATCATGAAGTGATAAATCTTTGAACCTTCCGACCTCCTTTATTTGAGTTCAGAGGACAAAATACCACGAAAATAAATAGCGATTGAGATTTGTTACTATTGCCATGATGAGTATTGAAAATAATTGAATTTAAAGGTAAAGACCAGTTATGGTCATGCGATTGCATTGTGAAAGAAACGTTGTGGAATCGATCAGAAAAGGTTGATCATCTAGCATATAAGTATTGGTGTGTACTGCAAGGTTCTGGAATCATCAAAATGATAAGAAATATGGCCCAGTCTTCGTAAAGTTACAAGCACTGTACACAGAAAGATGTATGTGGGACTATACGCACACGTGCGACACACGTGCGTTTATCTCTCACAGACCATGTAGATAAACTAATTTACCAAATATAATAGTAGGTGGTTTCCCAGCAAAATTTGTATCATCATGTATTAAGTCAAAACATATTCTTTCACATGATTGGTAATAAGAGCTTACATTTCATTTTTTGAAATTGGGGCGTTTCCAATACTGGTCTTTACCCTTAAGAATAATTCAGTTTCATCGCACTTGAAGAGATGAATTACCTGGAAAGTACATGTGTCGTATATAGAAATATAGAGTAAAATACAATTTGATAATCACTTTGACATACAAGTACGTGTATGACTTTCTATTTTGAATCGGATATTGCTCAAAACTTCACTAATTTGTTCCTCTCATCTTTTGCTTTTATTATAATTAAGAAAATATCAGAGTGGATTCCCTTTTAATATCAAACTAGTCTGTAGATTCTGTTAGTTGTTTTTCATCAGCAACAATAATTTTTTTAAATTGGATTCTCAAAAATTATTTTGTAGATGTATAACGCGATTATTTTAAAAGAGCATGGGATTTTTCTTGTCAAACGGTAAACGTATACAGCGATTATGATAGAATATTATGGGAATTATCTCGTCAATTGCTTTAATTGCAAACGTCCTTCTCAATAGTCCCTTAAGTTGATGTCTTCCATAGATAAATTTGCGCACTTATCAAGATATTCTTCGATTGATCACGATTTTTTTTTCTTTCTAAATCTTTTTCTTTCACCAAAAAATAAAAATCGTTTCTTATTATGCTATATTATTATGTGATGTATAGCGTTTTTTCAGGTCTATGTTGCGATGAAGGCTTCATAAATGAGAAATGTTATACATGATATACGCTATATCAAGGATCAATGTTATTACAATTTGTGCTATTTTGATATTAAGAAGCAGTATAGGGAGTATAATACTATCAGTGGTGATGGTGGTGGTGGTGGTGGTGGTAGTAGCAGGCGCGTACGCAGGGGGGTGGGGGTTGAATTATTTGTATGTGTGTGTTTTTTAAAATTAATAATAATTTTAAAGAAAAATTAAAAATATTTAACAAAAAAAAATTGTGCTAAAGGGTGACCAATACTGTGGCTTAAAAATGTCCGTAATAACATCACTATCCACGACATTTGGTCAGATTAAACAGTTTTAATCATTAAATATTTTTGTTTTCTGTAATTGAATAGTATCATTTATTGACATCCTTGCTCATCGCTGACTGATTCCTGGGTAGAATTACGTATTAGTCGAGAAACGGACGAAATAATTTAGAAACGTGAACATTGCCATGTTGCCTGATATCCGGTGTGATGTTATATTAGGAATATGACCGACTTTTTTTTCTTCGATTATACTTGAACTTGAAGTTCTAGGCCTACAGGCGTTTCCCTCACCCGCTCTGCTATGTATAGTAACAGAAGCGGATCTAGAGGGGGGGTTGGGGGGGTTGCAACCCCCCCCCCCCTTGGGCGGCCCCCAAAAAAAAAAAAAAAAAAAAAGGGAAAAAAAAAAGAAAGAAAAAAAGAAAGAAAAAAGAAAGAAAAAAGAACGCACGCTGGAGAGAAACCCTTTCAAGTGCAAATATTGTGAGAAGATATTCAACTCATCTGGTAACTTAACCAAACACATGATAACTCTGGATATAACTATGTATTAAACTGTTACTTGATTTAAAAAGACGTTATCATGCACTGCTTTTTATGGTCTCCATTGTGTTAATAGATGCCAGGAAAACATCACTTACGGGGTTCAAATAAACACCCCAAAAAAAATCGGCTCGCCGCTTCGCGGCTCGTGGACGATGCTCCGCATCGTCATTATTTTGGTCAAACCCCCCCCCCCCCTTAGCAAAAAGCTAGATCCGCCCCTGAGTAACTATGTTTTCATTGTTCTAAACCATATTCGCTCTTTCTCTCTCTCTCTCTCTCTCTCTCCTGAGGCTCGGTGAAATATGACATCAATTCGGGAAATTCTAAATTCATCAGTTCATATATTTTTACCTTCCATTTCGTACGTTATCTTAAAACCTTCCCTTCCCGGCAGCCCACCAATCGCCCCTCTTCGACTCTTGTGAGTTGCTTTTCTTGAGGACTTCAAACCATAGTCAACCGCTGTCGGGAAATCCTGTTTCCTTCTCACAGACAACGATCTTTATGACAGCGCAGCAGAAGCCAGAAGATTTTATTCTCTTGATCGCCGGGAGTAACGGACGGGAAAGCGAAGATCAAACTGCTTATCGAGTTGATATGTATTAATCTTTATAGCCGTTTGCTACTAGCGGGGACCTGCAGGATCCAAGGCCGACCTGACAGCCTGATAGAACCTATTTTAGATTGCACGATGCGGGGTGGTAAATATAGGTCCTGTCATGAACAAATGAGAGGGTCATTAGAAGCTAGAACAAGCTATGGCATTTAGCCTAATATATATATAACTAAATTTTCAATATCGGCTCAATTTTATGGAATAACCTTCCTCTTTCAAGTAAGAAAAGTAAGACAATAAACTATTCTGAACGACTATATAACCAATGTATTTTCTGCAAATTATTATAATTTATAATGTCAATGTTTAAGTAATGTTTCCCAACCCTTTTTCTATTTCTTTATTTTCTCTTTTTTTGTAATCTTAATTTAAGTAAATTATGTACCACAATTTTAGTTCTTTTGTGCAACGGGGCCCAGGACCCATTTACCTCACCCGGGTAAAGTGTGAAAATGTAGATTAACGTCTTGCCAAAATGATGTTAGTGTTGTAGCAGGGTTCTAGCCGAAAGGTTGAGACTATTTCTATTTATTTGGAACATGAGGGAATTTAACGAGCAATCTTATTTCAATGATTTTCGTGACATATTGCTGCCTTCAGTTTCTTCCACACTGGACTAAAATAATAAAAGACTTCACGATTCTAATTATGTTCACCTTTTCATGAACTCGACGTTCTTGTTTATACAACAACAAGAATTCTGAATGTATGTAAAACGGTGACATAACACCCAGGTTATAAATAAAAAATCCTTTTAAAAGATTGAAAAACATCATATTTGTTGCAAAGCTGGATTGTGACGAGAATCTAATAATTCCTTGAAAATTAATTTGTTTAAAACATTTGTTCGAATTATTTTAATGTTGTCCCACGTAAGTTTGGTAAAGAGAAATAAAGATTTAGATAGTTGAAATATAATGTGGAGCTTTGATTGAGAATTCTTAGGCATAAAAGCTTCTTGGATCATCAAACAATATTGATGGATCGGACAGATTTGCGTTATCGACATAGTTTTTAGCTCTGCTAAAAGACAGTTTATGGAAATTGATACGCATCAAAATCTTTATTGTAACTGACAAAAACAACAAATAAAGTCCTAATGTTCATCGGAACCCATTTGTATTATCTTGCTTTTCTTAGCGCTGATTTCCACGCCATGCTTTCTTGTACACCCAGCTCATCTGGTATTCTAGCAATCAGGTCTATGTCATCAGCAACTCTCAGATTGGGAACAGATCTTCCACCTTTGCTGATGGACTGATCCTTCAAAACCTACCAAAGAAGTAGTAGTATAAGTAGTAGTAGTAGTAGCAAAAGAAGTAATTATAATAGTAGTAGCAGCTGCAGTAGCAACATCAACTGTCTAACAGCAGTATCAATAGTAGTAATAGTAGTATAAGTAGCCGG